>OY720201.1:7261521-7273840 GCA_963082885.1 Parascotia fuliginaria | reverse complement strand
GATAGCGAGCAGTGCGGCTGAATTGGAGGAAGCAGGTGCCTGGAGACAGCAGCACAGAAGCAGGAGCCGTTTTCAGAAATAAAAATAGTTAAGTCTAGAAATAGTTATAGCATTTTTAAAATTTGATAAATTTCAAAAAATCATATCTCCTTAAGTAAAGCGACAACCCTATTATTTTAAATTAGTTTTATATTGGCCAAGACGGGAACTACCCGCATATAAATTTTCAAAATTTTTTGACAGCGTATTATCGAGATATAATTTTTTGAAATTTAAGGGTTGTAAAATTTCTTACAACCCTTAGACTTATTAGGTAAATTTTTAAATAGAAATAGTGCATAGTGTGTAAGGATTATATTTAAAGTGAATTTTGAATTTTCTGTGTACAAATTTAAATTTTTAGCGGCCTGGGAGTAAAATTCTGAGGGTTTTTGGGATTTTAAAAATCGGGGGTGCAACATACACCCTGTCCTATAGCCATATCACCTTAGTAATAAGAAACCCTATAAAACGAGCCCAAACTCGGCCGGATTCCGACCAGGGAAACCGAACTTAGTAAATTGTCCGCCATCTTGGACGCCATCTTGTAAATATAAAAATAGGAATAACTCCCAAACCAAAGGTCACAGAAACTCCGGGCTTTCGCTGGAGACGTTGGCTTACTGTCTGCAATCCACCTAGCTCACTTTCAGGAGATTTCAGTGCCTGAAAAATTTTCAGCCTGAAACCGTTCTCGCCGACTAGACCGCGCCTGGAACGTCTAGGGGAGCCCAAGCACGGACAAATTCGGTTCAGTGGCTGCGGAGTAATCGTGGTTTAACCACACTGGGCGGCCATCTTGGATCGTAACCGGTGTTTTTGGGCCTCGATTGCTCCGGGACCCCTGGGGCTAGGTACCCCGAGTTTGGGTTTGCTGAAACGGGCTCGGCGGGCTCTATTCGGCGAGACCAGAAAATCGTCTCTACATAGAGAAAATTTTTAAAAAGAGTAGAGTCAGAATTGTTATATACCTGGAACAAACAGGTACTCTACAAGGTTAAGTAAAGACAGTTGCAGACCCCTAAAAACCTGCTTAGGTTGTAAATTTTTAGAATTAAGACTTATATACATTGTATTTTGATTATTTGACTACTGGACGGGACTGCGTTTTCGCAATAGACTCCTGTTACAAGACGCGACTATACTATCAAACGGTAGAGCACAGCTGTCGGCCTCTCGGCAGCGTACGAGGGTTATACCCCTGAAAAGAGTTTTAGTTGACACGGTATATTATATACCAGAATTCTTGTGTTTAGTCGTTACTTACTTGTTTTTGTTTTGTCCGCATATACAATTTTACAAATTTTAAAATTTTATTTAGACAAGGGTATCCTTTACAATACCCTAATTGACGTTGGACTAGCCCATACCTAATCAAGCCAGCACGATGATGGGTATAAGGACTCCAGTTAAAAGGCCTTCAAACCGGCAAAGCAGCAGCCCACAGAACGCGACAGACGAGGCAGGATCCTCGACGCAAAGCGTCCGAAAAAGCGTCGGAGAATGGGAGGCCGGAAAGCCCGAGAAGACGAAGGCACCTACGCCAATAAAAGAGTTAGTTAGAGCAGCGCCTAGAACATCTCCAATTACCGCAAGACGCCCCTCAGTCGAAATCATCAACTTGAGTCCGCCCACGACAAAGAGCAGGGTCGCAGAGGCCCGGATCTGCTCAAATAAAATAAAGGCGTATATGACAAACTCAAAGACCACGAAGAGGGAAGTAAAAGATGAGGTGAAGGCGCAGGCGGACCGGCTCTACCAACTCATCAAAGAGTCGGAGCAAGAGAAAGGCAGAGCCCCACCTCCCTTGAAACCGGTAGCCGCCACAATTGCAACGCAGGCAAGATGCTTGCCAGAGGCGCCAGTAATCTCCACTACTATAGAGATGGAAACAGAGTCCTTGAAGAGAGCCCTACAGGAACACAGCCGACAGCTAAGAGAGAACAGCGAAAAGATCGACAGTCTGAAAGAGGCGCTACACACAAGCAAGCAAAACCTGGAGATATCCTATGCGAGTGTAGCGGCCAGTCGGCCTGTCGAGAAAGACGCTGTAAAACCAACAGCTCTCCACTCAATAGTGGTCACATCGACCAAAGAGACGGATACAGGAGAGGAGATAATAGACCACATTAGAAAGGCGGCAAAGGCAAAGGAGGGGTGGATAACTGTAGACAGAATCCACAAGGCCAAGGATAGGAAAGTCGTCTTAGGGTGCAAGACAGAACAGGCAAGAGAAAAACTGAAGGAGAGACTGGCAGGTGCTGGGGAGCTAAAGGTGGAGGATGTACAAAACAAAGACCCGCTTGTTGTACTAAAAGACGTCCTAAGATACAACACCGACGAGGACATCCTCCTGGCTCTACGAAACCAAAACAAAGATGTGTTCGTGGGGCTAAAAAAGGAAGAGGACCGAGTCTCAATACAGTACAAGAAGAAAACAAGGAACCCCCACGCACACCATGTTGTCATGAGGGTCTCCCCGAAAATATGGGGCAGGCTGCAAGACCGAAAAGCTGTCCACATAGATCTGCAGCGCATAAGAGTGCAAGATCAGACGCCACTGGTCCAGTGTTCCCTTTGCCTGGGCTTCGGGCATGGACGTCGGCTCTGCACTGAAAAGATTGAGAAATGCAGTCACTGCGGAGGCCCTCACATGAGAACGCAATGCGCGGACTGGCTGGCTGGAGTCGAACCTTCGTGCTGTAATTGCGAACGCGCAAAACTGCAGAACGTGGTGCACAACGCGTTCAGCGAAGAATGCCCAATACGCAAGAAGTGGGAGGCTCTAGCCAGAGCAAGAGTCGCGTATTGCTAAAGGCAACACGGGCGACAGGGCAGGCACCCCAACCAGAGGATACGCAGTAGCCCAAGCCAACCTACAAAGAAAGGAACTGGCGACCACCGAACTCTTTTTAGAGGCCAGTGAGCGAGCAATCGCATGGGCA
Organism: Parascotia fuliginaria; assembly: GCA_963082885.1. NCBI lineage: Eukaryota > Metazoa > Arthropoda > Insecta > Lepidoptera > Erebidae > Parascotia > Parascotia fuliginaria. Next base: position 7,270,856 of record OY720201.1, on the reverse strand, counting down.
ATGATCCAGGAGCCATATGTGGGGGGGGCAAGGAGTATGAAGAGCTACCGAGGCGTGCGAATCTATCAGTGCGAGGTTGAAGGAAGTGGGAGGGTCAAAGCGGCAATAGCCGTCTTTGACGATGACCTGGATGTCATACCCTACCCGAAACTCACCACAAACAACATCGTTGTGGTGGGGATCCGGACCAAAGCCTGGGAAATCGCAGTAGTCTCTTTCTACTTTGAGCCGGATCAACCCATAGGGCCATACCTGGATCACTTGTCCAAAATAATGTTGGAACTGGGCGCCGGAAGACTGTTGATAGGTGGAGACACAAACGCCAAGAGTACCTGGTGGGGAAGTACCGTAGAAGATCTCAGGGGAGAAGAAATGTCCGGGACCCTGGAAGATCTAGAGCTTCAGGTACTAAACGCTGGGGACACACCTACCTTCGACACCATTAGAGGTGGTGTCGCGTTCAAGAGCCACGTAGACGTCACGGCCTGCTCACCTGACTTGCTCGACCTAGTGGATGGTTGGCACGTAGACACAAAGGCAACAAGTTCGGACCACAACACGATTATATTTAAAGTGAGACTTCAAAAGGAAAAAGGTACAAAGATCACTAGAACTACCAGGAAATATAATACCAAAAAGGCTAAATGGGAAATCTTCAATAACAAATTAAAAGAATACAAAACAGAAAATAACATCAATCTGCACAGCATAAAACAAATAGCGTCCAAACAAGATCTTGAAGAAGCTGTTGTAAAGTACAAAAACGCTATAAGAAAGGCTTGTGAAGACGCTATTCCAAAAATTAAGAACAACACGAAAATTTCCATACCGTGGTGGTCCGAAGAGCTTGCGGCAAAGAAGAAGGAGGTTGCCAGAAAGAAGAACCGCATCCGAAATGCGGCATCAGTCCGGAGAGTGATGGTCGTAGGCGAGTACCTGAAAGCCAAAGAAGACTATGAGTGCCAAGCCAAGAAAGCCCAAATAGCCAGCTGGAAGGAGTTCTGTCGGAAGCAAGACAGAGAAGGCATATGGGAAGGGATCTACAGAGTCCTCAGGAGGACTACTAGTAGACAAGAAGACTTGACCCTAACCCATAACGGTGCATTTTTAAACCCAAGCGAATCAGCAGCCTTACTAGCCGACACCTTTTATCCCAAAGACACAGAAGACGGAGACAACGCAGACCACAGTCTAGTAAGAGAAGCGGCCAGTAGGGTAAATGAGTGGAAGCATGATGAATACCATGACCCACCATTTACACCGCTGGAACTGAGGACAGCTGTGGATAGGTTTAATCCGAAGAAAGCGCCCGGAGAGGACGGATTTACGGCGGACATCTGCTGTCGAGCTATCTACCAGGACCTGGACGCCTTCCTTGCCCTGTATAACAAATGCCTAGAACTGGCACATTTCCCGGACACCTGGAAAGAGGCAACGGTGGTAGTCCTCAGAAAACCGGGCAAGGAAAACTACTTGAACCCCAAGTCATACAGGCCGATAGGTCTACTGCCGGTCTTGGGGAAGGTCCTGGAGAGGATGATAGTAGCGCGGATAAAATGGCAGCTTGTGCCGCGGCTTAGTACTCGTCAGTTTGGTTTTATGCCCCAAAAGAGCACCGAGGACGCGCTCTATACTCTGATAAAGCACGTACAGGACAAGTTGAGGCTGAAGAAGCTAATTGTCCTGGTGTCACTAGATATAGAGGGCGCCTTCGATAGTGCTTGGTGGCCAGCGATCAAGATCAGGCTGGCTGAGGAAAAGTGCCCGGTAAACACCAGGAGGCTGCTAGACAGCTATCTCGACAGCAGAAAAATTGAATTAAGGTACGCTGGGGAAAAATGCACAAGAGATACAAACAAAGGCTGTGTGCAGGGGTCGATCGGTGGTCCCATATTATGGAACCTCCTGTTGGATCCGCTACTCCATGAACTGGAAAGTAAGGGAAACTTCGTCCAGGCGTTCGCGGACGACATAGTGCTGGTCGTGGATGGAGACACCGCGATCGAAGTGTCAAGGATGGCAAACGTAGCACTCGCTCACGTTCAGAATTGGGGTGTCAAGAACAAATTAAAGTTTGCACCACAGAAAACCTGTGCGATGTTAGTGACAAACAAGCTGAAACATGACACACCAATTCTTAGCATGAACGGGATAGGTATAGAAATGGTACGAAGCATTAAGTTACTGGGGCTCACAATAGACGACAAGCTGACGTTTAACGAGCACGTCAAAAACACGTGCAAAAGAGTCGCTGAAATTTACAAACAACTCGCACGAGCGGCAAAAGTCAGCTGGGGTCTAAATAGGGAAGTCGTGGAAACTATATACACTGCCACTATCGAACCCATTGTCACGTACGCGGCCGGAGCCTGGGCTCCCGCTACGAAAAAGTTGGGAATACGGAAGAAGCTGGGTTCCATCCAACGAGTTTTCGCCCAGAAGCTCTGCAAGTCCTACCGTACGGTCTCACTCAACTCTGCGCTGGTACTCTCCGGAATACTTCCCCTAGACCTCCGCGTACAAGAGGCAGCCGCCATGTATGAAGCGAGGAGGGGGTCATCCCGGTGCGTGCCGGAGGACAGGGAGATCGAGCGCATGGTAGGGTTTGCAAAAGCCCCTCATCCCGCCAGACAAGCAGCCTTGGAGTTCGTGAGCTTGGCAAACCAACAGCTTGTGGATAGCCACAATGTGCAGGCAGTGCGAATCTTCACTGACGGCAGCAAGATTGAGGGGAAGGTTGGAGCCGCATTATCGTTGTGGGATAATGATGGCGAAATCAAGAACCTCAAACTCAGCTTAGCCGCGTACTGCACAGTATACCAAGCAGAACTACTGGCTATTTGTAGGGCAACGGACGAAATGCTCAAACGCAAAGAGGCGAGCTTTGGTTTGTACAGCGACTCAATGTCAGCATTGCAGACGCTGACAAACCACGGCTCGTTTCATCCCCTGGCAGTGCAAGCGAGAAGAAATCTAGCAGAAGCTCTGACTCAGGGCAAAAATATAAGCTTGTTCTGGATCAGAGCGCACGCGGGACTGCCAGGGAATGAGCGTGCGGACGAACTGGCGAAGGAAGCAGCGCTGACGTCACGGAGGAAGCCGGACTATGACCTGTGCCCGATTTCATTCATCAGACGGCAGATCCGTATGGGATCGCTCGATGAATGGAATCGGAGATATGTGTCTGGCGAGACTGCCTCGGTGACGAAAGCGTTTCTTCCGGATGCCACAGCGGCGTACCGTATTATAAAACAGGTGAGGCCGACAGGCGTGCTCACACAAGTTCTAACAGGGCATGGTGGGTTCTCCGAATACTTAAATCGCTTTAGGTGTAAGGAGAGCCCATCATGCATCTGCGACCCCGGAGTGGCGGAGACGGTGTTACACGTCCTCCTGGAATGCCCGGTATACTCCGCGGAAAGATACCAGTTTGAAAATGAGTGGGACGTAACCCTTGAAAAAGAAAGATTGTGGGAACTACTGTCACATAAAAATAATAAAAGGTTTATTACATATTGCGAAAACGTAGCCCTAAAAGTAATCAATAAGAATAGATGAAACAACTATGTTTCAAATTATATTAGTATATAGTTATGTAAACATAGTAAATAAGATAGATAAGAACACTGTAAAAGTAGCAATAAGACCTAGTATTAAACATAAAAGATATTGTGTAAATAGATGTAAAAGTAAACTAAGCCTGTAAATATCATATTAAGAAGAGAATGTAAACACAAAATAAGTAAACCGTGTCATGTACAATTATTTTCCCTAACTATAAATAAAAGTAAGAAATAAAAAACAAAGTAGAAATAGGAACAGCTTATGTAAGTGGGAAATCCCACCCACAGGAAAGAATGGTGAAGGACAAAAGAAAGATATAGTATGAAGAATGTAATTACGAGAGGCATAAAAGCGAGAAATAGTATGAAAGGTAACAGTTTAGAAAAGGCGCCAATTACGTTGGCGGGAATAGTCCAAAAAAAAAAAAAAAAAAAAAAAAAAAAAAAAAAAAAAAAAAAAAAAAAAAAAAAAAAAAAAAAAAAAAAAAAAAAAAAAAAAAAAAAACCTAACCTAACCTAACCTAACCTAACCTAACCTAACCTAACCTAACCTAACCTAACCTAACCTAACCTAACCTAACCTAACCTAACCTAACCTAACCTAACCTAACCTAACCTAACCTAACCTAACCTAACCTAACCTAACCTAACCTAACCTAACCTAACCTAACCTAACCTAACCTAACCTAACCTAACCTAACCTAACCTAACCTAACCTAACCTAACCTAACCTAACCTAACCTAACCTAACCTAACCTAACCTAACCTAACCTAACCTAACCTAACCTAACCTAACCTAACCTAACCTAACCTAACCTAACCTAACCTAACCTAACCTAACCTAACCTAACCTAACCTAACCTAACCTAACCTAACCTAACCTAACCTAACCTAACCTAACCTAACCTAACCTAACCTAACCTAACCTAACCTAACCTAACCTAACCTAACCTAACCTAACCTAACCTAACCTAACCTAACCTAACCTAACCTAACCTAACCTAACCTAACCTAACCTAACCTAACCTAACCTAACCTAACCTAACCTAACCTAACCTAACCTAACCTAACCTAACCTAACCTAACCTAACCTAACCTAACCTAACCTAACCTAACCTAACCTAACCTAACCTAACCTAACCTAACCTAACCTAACCTAACCTAACCTAACCTAACCTAACCTAACCTAACCTAACCTAACCTAACCTAACCTAACCTAACCTAACCTAACCTAACCTAACCTAACCTAACCTAACCTAACCTAACCTAACCTAACCTAACCTAACCTAACCTAACCTAACCTAACCTAACCTAACCTAACCTAACCTAACCTAACCTAACCTAACCTAACCTAACCTAACCTAACCTAACCTAACCTAACCTAACCTAACCTAACCTAACCTAACCTAACCTAACCTAACCTAACCTAACCTAACCTAACCTAACCTAACCTAACCTAACCTAACCTAACCTAACCTAACCTAACCTAACCTAACCTAACCTAACCTAACCTAACCTAACCTAACCTAACCTAACCTAACCTAACCTAACCTAACCTAACCTAACCTAACCTAACCTAACCTAACCTAACCTAACCTAACCTAACCTAACCTAACCTAACCTAACCTAACCTAACCTAACCTAACCTAACCTAACCTAACCTAACCTAACCTAACCTAACCTAACCTAACCTAACCTAACCTAACCTAACCTAACCTAACCTAACCTAACCTAACCTAACCTAACCTAACCTAACCTAACCTAACCTAACCTAACCTAACCTAACCTAACCTAACCTAACCTAACCTAACCTAACCTAACCTAACCTAACCTAACCTAACCTAACCTAACCTAACCTAACCTAACCTAACCTAACCTAACCTAACCTAACCTAACCTAACCTAACCTAACCTAACCTAACCTAACCTAACCTAACCTAACCTAACCTAACCTAACCTAACCTAACCTAACCTAACCTAACCTAACCTAACCTAACCTAACCTAACCTAACCTAACCTAACCTAACCTAACCTAACCTAACCTAACCTAACCTAACCTAACCTAACCTAACCTAACCTAACCTAACCTAACCTAACCTAACCTAACCTAACCTAACCTAACCTAACCTAACCTAACCTAACCTAACCTAACCTAACCTAACCTAACCTAACCTAACCTAACCTAACCTAACCTAACCTAACCTAACCTAACCTAACCTAACCTAACCTAACCTAACCTAACCTAACCTAACCTAACCTAACCTAACCTAACCTAACCTAACCTAACCTAACCTAACCTAACCTAACCTAACCTAACCTAACCTAACCTAACCTAACCTAACCTAACCTAACCTAACCTAACCTAACCTAACCTAACCTAACCTAACCTAACCTAACCTAACCTAACCTAACCTAACCTAACCTAACCTAACCTAACCTAACCTAACCTAACCTAACCTAACCTAACCTAACCTAACCTAACCTAACCTAACCTAACCTAACCTAACCTAACCTAACCTAACCTAACCTAACCTAACCTAACCTAACCTAACCTAACCTAACCTAACCTAACCTAACCTAACCTAACCTAACCTAACCTAACCTAACCTAACCTAACCTAACCTAACCTAACCTAACCTAACCTAACCTAACCTAACCTAACCTAACCTAACCTAACCTAACCTAACCTAACCTAACCTAACCTAACCTAACCTAACCTAACCTAACCTAACCTAACCTAACCTAACCTAACCTAACCTAACCTAACCTAACCTAACCTAACCTAACCTAACCTAACCTAACCTAACCTAACCTAACCTAACCTAACCTAACCTAACCTAACCTAACCTAACCTAACCTAACCTAACCTAACCTAACCTAACCTAACCTAACCTAACCTAACCTAACCTAACCTAACCTAACCTAACCTAACCTAACCTAACCTAACCTAACCTAACCTAACCTAACCTAACCTAACCTAACCTAACCTAACCTAACCTAACCTAACCTAACCTAACCTAACCTAACCTAACCTAACCTAACCTAACCTAACCTAACCTAACCTAACCTAACCTAACCTAACCTAACCTAACCTAACCTAACCTAACCTAACCTAACCTAACCTAACCTAACCTAACCTAACCTAACCTAACCTAACCTAACCTAACCTAACCTAACCTAACCTAACCTAACCTAACCTAACCTAACCTAACCTAACCTAACCTAACCTAACCTAACCTAACCTAACCTAACCTAACCTAACCTAACCTAACCTAACCTAACCTAACCTAACCTAACCTAACCTAACCTAACCTAACCTAACCTAACCTAACCTAACCTAACCTAACCTAACCTAACCTAACCTAACCTAACCTAACCTAACCTAACCTAACCTAACCTAACCTAACCTAACCTAACCTAACCTAACCTAACCTAACCTAACCTAACCTAACCTAACCTAACCTAACCTAACCTAACCTAACCTAACCTAACCTAACCTAACCTAACCTAACCTAACCTAACCTAACCTAACCTAACCTAACCTAACCTAACCTAACCTAACCTAACCTAACCTAACCTAACCTAACCTAACCTAACCTAACCTAACCTAACCTAACCTAACCTAACCTAACCTAACCTAACCTAACCTAACCTAACCTAACCTAACCTAACCTAACCTAACCTAACCTAACCTAACCTAACCTAACCTAACCTAACCTAACCTAACCTAACCTAACCTAACCTAACCTAACCTAACCTAACCTAACCTAACCTAACCTAACCTAACCTAACCTAACCTAACCTAACCTAACCTAACCTAACCTAACCTAACCTAACCTAACCTAACCTAACCTAACCTAACCTAACCTAACCTAACCTAACCTAACCTAACCTAACCTAACCTAACCTAACCTAACCTAACCTAACCTAACCTAACCTAACCTAACCTAACCTAACCTAACCTAACCTAACCTAACCTAACCTAACCTAACCTAACCTAACCTAACCTAACCTAACCTAACCTAACCTAACCTAACCTAACCTAACCTAACCTAACCTAACCTAACCTAACCTAACCTAACCTAACCTAACCTAACCTAACCTAACCTAACCTAACCTAACCTAACCTAACCTAACCTAACCTAACCTAACCTAACCTAACCTAACCTAACCTAACCTAACCTAACCTAACCTAACCTAACCTAACCTAACCTAACCTAACCTAACCTAACCTAACCTAACCTAACCTAACCTAACCTAACCTAACCTAACCTAACCTAACCTAACCTAACCTAACCTAACCTAACCTAACCTAACCTAACCTAACCTAACCTAACCTAACCTAACCTAACCTAACCTAACCTAACCTAACCTAACCTAACCTAACCTAACCTAACCTAACCTAACCTAACCTAACCTAACCTAACCTAACCTAACCTAACCTAACCTAACCTAACCTAACCTAACCTAACCTAACCTAACCTAACCTAACCTAACCTAACCTAACCTAACCTAACCTAACCTAACCTAACCTAACCTAACCTAACCTAACCTAACCTAACCTAACCTAACCTAACCTAACCTAACCTAACCTAACCTAACCTAACCTAACCTAACCTAACCTAACCTAACCTAACCTAACCTAACCTAACCTAACCTAACCTAACCTAACCTAACCTAACCTAACCTAACCTAACCTAACCTAACCTAACCTAACCTAACCTAACCTAACCTAACCTAACCTAACCTAACCTAACCTAACCTAACCTAACCTAACCTAACCTAACCTAACCTAACCTAACCTAACCTAACCTAACCTAACCTAACCTAACCTAACCTAACCTAACCTAACCTAACCTAACCTAACCTAACCTAACCTAACCTAACCTAACCTAACCTAACCTAACCTAACCTAACCTAACCTAACCTAACCTAACCTAACCTAACCTAACCTAACCTAACCTAACCTAACCTAACCTAACCTAACCTAACCTAACCTAACCTAACCTAACCTAACCTAACCTAACCTAACCTAACCTAACCTAACCTAACCTAACCTAACCTAACCTAACCTAACCTAACCTAACCTAACCTAACCTAACCTAACCTAACCTAACCTAACCTAACCTAACCTAACCTAACCTAACCTAACCTAACCTAACCTAACCTAACCTAACCTAACCTAACCTAACCTAACCTAACCTAACCTAACCTAACCTAACCTAACCTAACCTAACCTAACCTAACCTAACCTAACCTAACCTAACCTAACCTAACCTAACCTAACCTAACCTAACCTAACCTAACCTAACCTAACCTAACCTAACCTAACCTAACCTAACCTAACCTAACCTAACCTAACCTAACCTAACCTAACCTAACCTAACCTAACCTAACCTAACCTAACCTAACCTAACCTAACCTAACCTAACCTAACCTAACCTAACCTAACCTAACCTAACCTAACCTAACCTAACCTAACCTAACCTAACCTAACCTAACCTAACCTAACCTAACCTAACCTAACCTAACCTAACCTAACCTAACCTAACCTAACCTAACCTAACCTAACCTAACCTAACCTAACCTAACCTAACCTAACCTAACCTAACCTAACCTAACCTAACCTAACCTAACCTAACCTAACCTAACCTAACCTAACCTAACCTAACCTAACCTAACCTAACCTAACCTAACCTAACCTAACCTAACCTAACCTAACCTAACCTAACCTAACCTAACCTAACCTAACCGGTAAAAGACCAAAGGGTGA
>OY720201.1:7181521-7256521 GCA_963082885.1 Parascotia fuliginaria | reverse complement strand
GATGACCGGTTGGAGGTCCGGTATCGCAAGAAGACGAGGAACCCGCTGGTGGCCCACATCGTCGTGAAAGTTTCGCCTCGATTGTGGGGCTGCCTGACGGGGGCCGGGGCCGTCCATATCGACCTCCAACGGGTCAGAGTCGAGGACCAGTCCCCCCTGGTGCAGTGCTCTCGGTGTCTAGGCTACGGGCACACAAGGCGGCTGTGTCAGGACACAGAGGATGTGTGCAGTCATTGTGGGGGGCCGCATCGCAAAGACGCGTGCAAGGAGAGGCTTGCGGAGCGGCCCTCCTGCTGCAACTGCACAAAGGCGGGGTGTCCTGACACAGCGCACAACGCCTTTGATACGCAGTGCCCGGTCAGACGCAAATGGGACACCTTAGCAAGGTCAGCAGTGGCCTACTGCTAAGGTGCCCCATTGGAGCGAGGCTGCCGATGCACAGCTCAGGAAACTGTCCACGCCGTGTGTTGTCCATTTGTGCATACTGTACAGACCGCACTCTACATCCACCAGCACCGCACCACAGCGCAGTCCAGGACCTGCACGGCTCTGTCTCTTGGACTACATTTTAACAAATGCAAGCCAGAGAAGAGTTCCGTTAGCAGTCTCCCTCCATTATGAGGGAGAAGTTGGCAATGCGCTGTGGTCGGCTCTTAGTGTCGGCCTGTGCAGTGTGCACAGTGGAGGGGTACTTGTTGTGTTGTTTCGTTTGTTAGCCTTATTCTTGGTGTTGTCTTCTTGTTGGTTGTTTCTATTTGTATCTGTGCACTTCTTTTGTTGTCCTTATGCATTCCAAACTATGAGCTCTGCACTACAGTGCAGTAGCGGTTTATTAATATGCAAACTAAGCTTGCACTTCGGCAAACACGCGCTGCACTGTGGTGCAGACTCGTAGTAAATATTTGTATAAAAATAAATAAATTATGAAATTAAAAAACTTTTCAAAATTAAAAATAGAATTAAAATATTAAATGAAAATAAATTATTGTAATAGGCGTATATTTGGTAATGTAATGTAAATTTATATAAAATTCAACCTAGAAAAAATGAAAATAAATTATTGTAATAGGCGTATATTTGGTAATGTAATGTAAATTTATATAAAATTCAACCTAGAAATAGATCAATATTTGTAAACCAGACTATAAATAGAAATAGAAATTTTCCTACCCTATCTTAATAACCAAAAGAAAGCAATAAAATTATACTAGAACATAAGGACCCTGATTACGTTAGGGGATCTGTTGGCCGGCCGCGCCTTGAGTGCGGTCATTATAAAAAAAAAAAAAAAAAAAAAAAACCTAACCTAACCTAACCTAACCTAACCTAACCTAACCTAACCTAACCTAACCTAACCTAACCTAACCTAACCTAACCTAACCTAACCTAACCCACTTGCTATTTTTTGAAATTTTCGTTTGGTTTTATGTTGTTTGTTGACTAATTAGCAGGTAGTTTTTATCCCTTGGTTATACTCCAACGGGAACACGTGTCAAATTACACATCTTTCAGGACTTTAGTACATTTTGACGAAATTTTTGCAGTTTTTAATTTTTCTATAGCACTAGACGTATTCCAAATTCCTGTGAATCATTTGTTTTGGCTTGAGGACGGTGAGACCTATCTAGGGATACCTCTGGATCGTTTCTGCACCCTCTGAAACACACAAAAATAGTTAAAACAGTGGTGTCACCGCATACTTTTCAGTAAATTTTTGAATAAAGTCGCTAATAACTTTTGACCGTGAACCCTGGTGGTGTCCGGGATAGTCTCGTCTTGTAGCTGGTGATAAGCCGCGTCTTTTGACACCCCTCGCGTCCAGATCGGGCGAAGGGAACCTGAAAAATTTTGACGTTTTTGACGTTTTAGTAGACTCGTGTTCTATACACATTATACATATATACATACAAAAGTCTACCTTAGGGAGCTGATGTTAGAAATTTTACTTGCTATTTTTTTTAAATTTTCTTTTGGTTTTATGTTGTTTGTTGACTAATTAGCAGGTAGTTTTTATCCCTTGGTTATACTCCAACGGGAACACGTGTCAAATTACACATCTTTCAGGACTTTAGTACATTTTGACGAAATTTTTGCAGTTTTTAATTTTTCTATAGCACTAGACGTATTCCAAATTCCTGTGTATCATTTGTTTTGGCTTGAGGACGGTGAGACCTGTCTAGGGATATCTCTGGATCGCTTCTGCACCCTCTGAAACACACAAAAATAGTTAAAACAGTGGTATTACCGCATACTTTTCAGAAAATTTTTGAACAAAGTCGCTAATAACTTTTGACCGTGAACCCTGGTGGTGTCCGGGATAGTCTCGTCTTGTAGCTGGTGATAAGCCGCGTCTTTTGACACCCCTCGCGTCCAGATCGGGCGAAGGGAACCTGAAAAATTTTGACGTTTTTGACGTTTTAGTAGACTCGTGTTCTATACACATTATACATATATACATACAAAAGTCTACCTTAGGGAGCTGATGTTAGAAATTTTACTTGCTATTTTTTTTAAATTTTCTTTTGGTTTTATGTTGTTTGTTGACTAATTAGCAGGTAGTTTTTATCCCTTGGTTATACTCCAACGGGAACACGTGTCAAATTACACATCTTTCAGGACTTTAGTACATTTTGACGAAATTTTTGCAGTTTTTAATTTTTCTATAGCACTAGACGTATTCCAAATTCCTGTGTATCATTTGTTTTGGCTTGAGGACGGTGAGACCTGTCTAGGGATATCTCTGGATCGCTTCTGCACCCTCTGAAACACACAAAAATAGTTAAAACAGTGGTATTACCGCATACTTTTCAGAAAATTTTTGAACAAAGTCGCTAATAACTTTTGACCGTGAACCCTGGTGGTGTCCGGGATAGTCTCGTCTTGTAGCTGGTGATAAGCCGCGTCTTTTGACACCCCTCGCGTCCAGATCGGGCGAAGGGAACCTGAAAAATTTTGACGTTTTTGACGTTTTAGTAGACTCGTGTTCTATACACATTATACATATATACATACAAAAGTCTACCTTAGGGAGCTGATGTTAGAAATTTTACTTGCTATTTTTTTTAAATTTTCTTTTGGTTTTATGTTGTTTGTTGACTAATTAGCAGGTAGTTTTTATCCCTTGGTTATACTCCAACGGGAACACGTGTCAAATTACACATCTTTCAGGACTTTAGTACATTTTGACGAAATTTTTGCAGTTTTTAATTTTTCTATAGCACTAGACGTATTCCAAATTCCTGTGTATCATTTGTTTTGGCTTGAGGACGGTGAGACCTGTCTAGGGATATCTCTGGATCGCTTCTGCACCCTCTGAAACACACAAAAATAGTTAAAACAGTGGTATTACCGCATACTTTTCAGAAAATTTTTGAACAAAGTCGCTAATAACTTTTGACCGTGAACCCTGGTGGTGTCCGGGATAGTCTCGTCTTGTAGCTGGTGATAAGCCGCGTCTTTTGACACCCCTCGCGTCCAGATCGGGCGAAGGGAACCTGAAAAATTTTGACGTTTTTGACGTTTTAGTAGACTCGTGTTCTATACACATTATACATATATACATACAAAAGTCTACCTTAGGGAGCTGATGTTAGAAATTTTACTTGCTATTTTTTTTAAATTTTCTTTTGGTTTTATGTTGTTTGTTGACTAATTAGCAGGTAGTTTTTATCCCTTGGTTATACTCCAACGGGAACACGTGTCAAATTACACATCTTTCAGGACTTTAGTACATTTTGACGAAATTTTTGCAGTTTTTAATTTTTCTATAGCACTAGACGTATTCCAAATTCCTGTGTATCATTTGTTTTGGCTTGAGGACGGTGAGACCTGTCTAGGGATATCTCTGGATCGCTTCTGCACCCTCTGAAACACACAAAAATAGTTAAAACAGTGGTATTACCGCATACTTTTCAGAAAATTTTTGAACAAAGTCGCTAATAACTTTTGACCGTGAACCCTGGTGGTGTCCGGGATAGTCTCGTCTTGTAGCTGGTGATCAGCCGCGTCTTTTGACACCCCTCGCGTCCAGATCGGGCGAAGGGAACCTGAAAAATTTTGACGTTTTTGACGTTTTAGTAGACTCGTGTTCTATACACATTATACATATATACATACAAAAGTCTACCTTAGGGAGCTGATGTTAGAAATTTTACTTGCTATTTTTTTTAAATTTTCTTTTGGTTTTATGTTGTTTGTTGACTAATTAGCAGGTAGTTTTTATCCCTTGGTTATACTCCAACGGGAACACGTGTCAAATTACACATCTTTCAGGACTTTAGTACATTTTGACGAAATTTTTGCAGTTTTTAATTTTTCTATAGCACTAGACGTATTCCAAATTCCTGTGTATCATTTGTTTTGGCTTGAGGACGGTGAGACCTGTCTAGGGATATCTCTGGATCGCTTCTGCACCCTCTGAAACACACAAAAATAGTTAAAACAGTGGTATTACCGCATACTTTTCAGAAAATTTTTGAACAAAGTCGCTAATAACTTTTGACCGTGAACCCTGGTGGTGTCCGGGATAGTCTCGTCTTGTAGCTGGTGATAAGCCGCGTCTTTTGACACCCCTCGCGTCCAGATCGGGCGAAGGGAACCTGAAAAATTTTGACGTTTTTGACGTTTTAGTAGACTCGTGTTCTATACACATTATACATATATACATACAAAAGTCTACCTTAGGGAGCTGATGTTAGAAATTTTACTTGCTATTTTTTTTAAATTTTCTTTTGGTTTTATGTTGTTTGTTGACTAATTAGCAGGTAGTTTTTATCCCTTGGTTATACTCCAACGGGAACACGTGTCAAATTACACATCTTTCAGGACTTTAGTACATTTTGACGAAATTTTTGCAGTTTTTAATTTTTCTATAGCACTAGACGTATTCCAAATTCCTGTGTATCATTTGTTTTGGCTTGAGGACGGTGAGACCTGTCTAGGGATATCTCTGGATCGCTTCTGCACCCTCTGAAACACACAAAAATAGTTAAAACAGTGGTATTACCGCATACTTTTCAGAAAATTTTTGAACAAAGTCGCTAATAACTTTTGACCGTGAACCCTGGTGGTGTCCGGGATAGTCTCGTCTTGTAGCTGGTGATAAGCCGCGTCTTTTGACACCCCTCGCGTCCAGATCGGGCGAAGGGAACCTGAAAAATTTTGACGTTTTTGACGTTTTAGTAGACTCGTGTTCTATACACATTATACATATATACATACAAAAGTCTACCTTAGGGAGCTGATGTTAGAAATTTTACTTGCTATTTTTTTTAAATTTTCTTTTGGTTTTATGTTGTTTGTTGACTAATTAGCAGGTAGTTTTTATCCCTTGGTTATACTCCAACGGGAACACGTGTCAAATTACACATCTTTCAGGACTTTAGTACATTTTGACGAAATTTTTGCAGTTTTTAATTTTTCTATAGCACTAGACGTATTCCAAATTCCTGTGTATCATTTGTTTTGGCTTGAGGACGGTGAGACCTGTCTAGGGATATCTCTGGATCGCTTCTGCACCCTCTGAAACACACAAAAATAGTTAAAACAGTGGTATTACCGCATACTTTTCAGAAAATTTTTGAACAAAGTCGCTAATAACTTTTGACCGTGAACCCTGGTGGTGTCCGGGATAGTCTCGTCTTGTAGCTGGTGATAAGCCGCGTCTTTTGACACCCCTCGCGTCCAGATCGGGCGAAGGGAACCTGAAAAATTTTGACGTTTTTGACGTTTTAGTAGACTCGTGTTCTATACACATTATACATATATACATACAAAAGTCTACCTTAGGGAGCTGATGTTAGAAATTTTACTTGCTATTTTTTTTAAATTTTCTTTTGGTTTTATGTTGTTTGTTGACTAATTAGCAGGTAGTTTTTATCCCTTGGTTATACTCCAACGGGAACACGTGTCAAATTACACATCTTTCAGGACTTTAGTACATTTTGACGAAATTTTTGCAGTTTTTAATTTTTCTATAGCACTAGACGTATTCCAAATTCCTGTGTATCATTTGTTTTGGCTTGAGGACGGTGAGACCTGTCTAGGGATATCTCTGGATCGCTTCTGCACCCTCTGAAACACACAAAAATAGTTAAAACAGTGGTATTACCGCATACTTTTCAGAAAATTTTTGAACAAAGTCGCTAATAACTTTTGACCGTGAACCCTGGTGGTGTCCGGGATAGTCTCGTCTTGTAGCTGGTGATCAGCCGCGTCTTTTGACACCCCTCGCGTCCAGATCGGGCGAAGGGAACCTGAAAAATTTTGACGTTTTTGACGTTTTAGTAGACTCGTGTTCTATACACATTATACATATATACATACAAAAGTCTACCTTAGGGAGCTGATGTTAGAAATTTTACTTGCTATTTTTTTAAATTTTCTTTTGGTTTTATGTTGTTTGTTGACTAATTAGCAGGTAGTTTTTATCCCTTGGTTATACTCCAACGGGAACACGTGTCAAATTACACATCTTTCAGGACTTTAGTACATTTTGACGAAATTTTTGCAGTTTTTAATTTTTCTATAGCACTAGACGTATTCCAAATTCCTGTGTATCATTTGTTTTGGCTTGAGGACGGTGAGACCTGTCTAGGGATATCTCTGGATCGCTTCTGCACCCTCTGAAACACACAAAAATAGTTAAAACAGTGGTATTACCGCATACTTTTCAGAAAATTTTTGAACAAAGTCGCTAATAACTTTTGACCGTGAACCCTGGTGGTGTCCGGGATAGTCTCGTCTTGTAGCTGGTGATCAGCCGCGTCTTTTGACACCCCTCGCGTCCAGATCGGGCGAAGGGAACCTGAAAAATTTTGACGTTTTTGACGTTTTAGTAGACTCGTGTTCTATACACATTATACATATATACATACAAAAGTCTACCTTAGGGAGCTGATGTTAGAAATTTTACTTGCTATTTTTTTTAAATTTTCTTTTGGTTTTATGTTGTTTGTTGACTAATTAGCAGGTAGTTTTTATCCCTTGGTTATACTCCAACGGAACACGTGTCAAATTACACATCTTTCAGGACTTTAGTACATTTTGACGAATTTTTGCAGTTTTAATTTTTCTATAGCACTAGACGTATTCCAAATTCCTGTGTATCATTTGTTTTGGCTTGAGGACGGTGAGACCTGTCTAGGGATATCTCTGGATCGCTTCTGCACCCTCTGAAACACACAAAAATAGTTAAAACAGTGGTATTACCGCATACTTTTCAGAAAATTTTTGAACAAAGTCGCTAATAACTTTTGACCGTGAACCTGGTGGTGTCCGGGATAGTCTCGTCTTGTAGCTGGTGATAAGCCGCGTCTTTTGACACCCCTCGCGTCCAGATCGGGCGAAGGGAACCTGAAAATTTTGACGTTTTTGACGTTTTAGTAGACTCGTGTTCTATACACATTATACATATATACATACAAAAGTCTACCTTAGGGAGCTGATGTTAGAAATTTTACTTGCTATTTTTTTTAAATTTTCTTTTGGTTTTATGTTGTTTGTTGACTAATTAGCAGGTAGTTTTTATCCCTTGGTTATACTCCAACGGGAACACGTGTCAAATTACACATCTTTCAGGACTTTAGTACATTTTGACGAAATTTTTGCAGTTTTAATTTTTCTATAGCACTAGACGTATTCCAAATTCCTGTGTATCATTTGTTTTGGCTTGAGGACGGTGAGACCTGTCTAGGGATATCTCTGGATCGCTTCTGCACCCTCTGAAACACACAAAAATAGTTAAAAACAGTGGTATTACCGCATACTTTTCAGAAAATTTTTGAACAAAGTCGCTAATAACTTTGACCGTGAACCCTGGTGGTGTCCGGGATAGTCTCGTCTTGTAGCTGGTGATAAGCCGCGTCTTTTGACACCCCTCGCGTCCAGATCGGGCGAAGGGAACCTGAAAAATTTTGACGTTTTTGACGTTTTAGTAGACTCGTGTTCTATACACATTATACATATATACATACAAAAGTCTACCTTAGGGAGCTGATGTTAGAAATTTTACTTGCTATTTTTTTTAAATTTTCTTTGGTTTTATGTTGTTTGTTGACTAATTAGCAGGTAGTTTTTATCCCTTGGTTATACTCCAACGGGAACACGTGTCAAATTACACATCTTTCAGGACTTTAGTACATTTTGACGAAATTTTTGCAGTTTTTAATTTTTCTATAGCACTAGACGTATTCCAAATTCCTGTGTATCATTTGTTTTGGCTTGAGGACGGTGAGACCTGTCTAGGGATATCTCTGGATCGCTTCTGCACCCTCTGAAACACACAAAAATAGTTAAAACAGTGGTATTACCGCATACTTTTCAGAAAATTTTTGAACAAAGTCGCTAATAACTTTTGACCGTGAACCCTGGTGGTGTCCGGGATAGTCTCGTCTTGTAGCTGGTGATCAGCCGCGTCTTTTGACACCCTCGCGTCCAGATCGGGCGAAGGGAACCTGAAAAATTTTGACGTTTTTGACGTTTTAGTAGACTCGTGTTCTATACACATTATACATATATACATACAAAAGTCTACCTTAGGGAGCTGATGTTAGAAATTTTACTTGCTATTTTTTTAAATTTTCTTTGGTTTTATGTTGTTTGTTGACTAATTAGCAGGTAGTTTTTATCCCTTGGTTATACTCCAACGGGAACACGTGTCAAATTACACATCTTTCAGGACTTTAGTACATTTTGACGAAATTTTTGCAGTTTTTAATTTTTCTATAGCACTAGACGTATTCCAAATTCCTGTGTATCATTTGTTTTGGCTTGAGGACGGTGAGACCTGTCTAGGGATATCTCTGGATCGCTTCTGCACCCTCTGAAACACACAAAAATAGTTAAAACAGTGGTATTACCGCATACTTTTCAGAAAATTTTTGAACAAAGTCGCTAATAACTTTTGACCGTGAACCCTGGTGGTGTCCGGGATAGTCTCGTCTTGTAGCTGGTGATCAGCCGCGTCTTTTGACACCCCTCGCGTCCAGATCGGGCGAAGGGAACCTGAAAAATTTTGACGTTTTTGACGTTTTAGTAGACTCGTGTTCTATACACATTATACATATATACATACAAAAGTCTACCTTAGGGAGCTGATGTTAGAAATTTTACTTGCTATTTTTTTTAAATTTTCTTTTGGTTTTATGTTGTTTGTTGACTAATTAGCAGGTAGTTTTTATCCCTTGGTTATACTCCAACGGGAACACGTGTCAAATTACACATCTTTCAGGACTTTAGTACATTTTGACGAAATTTTTGCAGTTTTAATTTTTCTATAGCACTAGACGTATTCCAAATTCCTGTGTATCATTTGTTTGGCTTGAGGACGGTGAGACCTGTCTAGGGATATCTCTGGATCGCTTCTGCACCCTCTGAAACACACAAAAATAGTTAAAACAGTGGTATTACCGCATACTTTCAGAAAATTTTTGAACAAAGTCGCTAATAACTTTTGACCGTGAACCTGGTGGTGTCCGGGATAGTCTCGTCTTGTAGCTGGTGATAAGCCGCGTCTTTTGACACCCCTCGCGTCCAGATCGGGCGAAGGAACCTGAAAAATTTTGACGTTTTTGACGTTTTAGTAGACTCGTGTTCTATACACATTATACATATATACATACAAAAGTCTACCTTAGGGAGCTGATGTTAGAAATTTTACTTGCTATTTTTTTAAATTTTCTTTTGGTTTTATGTTGTTTGTTGACTAATTAGCAGGTAGTTTTTATCCCTTGGTTATACTCCAACGGGAACACGTGTCAAATTACACATCTTTCAGGACTTTAGTACATTTTGACGAAATTTTTGCAGTTTTTAATTTTTCTATAGCACTAGACGTATTCCAAATTCCTGTGTATCATTTGTTTTGGCTTGAGGACGGTGAGACCTGTCTAGGGATATCTCTGGATCGCTTCTGCACCCTCTGAAACACACAAAAATAGTTAAAACAGTGGTATTACCGCATACTTTTCAGAAAATTTTGAACAAAGTCGCTAATAACTTTTGACCGTGAACCCTGGTGGTGTCCGGGATAGTCTCGTCTTGTAGCTGGTGATCAGCCGCGTCTTTTGACACCCCTCGCGTCCAGATCGGGCGAAGGGAACCTGAAAAATTTTGACGTTTTTGACGTTTTAGTAGACTCGTGTTCTATACACATTATACATATATACATACAAAAGTCTACCTTAGGGAGCTGATGTTAGAAATTTTACTTGCTATTTTTTTTAAATTTTCTTTTGGTTTTATGTTGTTTGTTGACTAATTAGCAGGTAGTTTTTATCCCTTGGTTATACTCCAACGGGAACACGTGTCAAATTACACATCTTTCAGGACTTTAGTACATTTTGACGAAATTTTTGCAGTTTTTAATTTTTCTATAGCACTAGACGTATTCCAAATTCCTGTGTATCATTTGTTTTGGCTTGAGGACGGTGAGACCTGTCTAGGGATATCTCTGGATCGCTTCTGCACCCTCTGAAACACACAAAAATAGTTAAAACAGTGGTATTACCGCATACTTTTCAGAAAATTTTTGAACAAAGTCGCTAATAACTTTTGACCGTGAACCCTGGTGGTGTCCGGGATAGTCTCGTCTTGTAGCTGGTGATCAGCCGCGTCTTTTGACACCCCTCGCGTCCAGATCGGGCGAAGGGAACCTGAAAAATTTTGACGTTTTTGACGTTTAGTAGACTCGTGTTCTATACACATTATACATATATACATACAAAAGTCTACCTTAGGGAGCTGATGTTAGAAATTTTACTTGCTATTTTTTTTAAATTTTCTTTTGGTTTTATGTTGTTTGTTGACTAATTAGCAGGTAGTTTTTATCCCTTGGTTATACTCCAACGGGAACACGTGTCAAATTACACATCTTCAGGACTTTAGTACATTTTGACGAAATTTTTGCAGTTTTTAATTTTTCTATAGCACTAGACGTATTCCAAATTCCTGTGTATCATTTGTTTTGGCTTGAGGACGGTGAGACCTGTCTAGGGATATCTCTGGATCGCTTCTGCACCCTCTGAAACACACAAAAATAGTTAAAACAGTGGTATTACCGCATACTTTTCAGAAAATTTTTGAACAAAGTCGCTAATAACTTTTGACCGTGAACCCTGGTGGTGTCCGGGATAGTCTCGTCTTGTAGCTGGTGATAAGCCGCGTCTTTTGACACCCCTCGCGTCCAGATCGGGCGAAGGGAACCTGAAAAATTTGACGTTTTTGACGTTTTAGTAGACTCGTGTTCTGACTCGTGTTCTATACACATTATACATATATACATACAAAAGTCTACCTTAGGGAGCTGATGTTAGAAATTTTACTTGCTATTTTTTTTAAATTTTCTTTTGGTTTTATGTTGTTTGTTGACTAATTAGCAGGTAGTTTTTATCCCTTGGTTATACTCCAACGGGAACACGTGTCAAATTACACATCTTTCAGGACTTTAGTACATTTTGACGAAATTTTTGCAGTTTTTAATTTTTCTATAGCACTAGACGTATTCCAAATTCCTGTGTATCATTTGTTTTGGCTTGAGGACGGTGAGACCTGTCTAGGGATATCTCTGGATCGCTTCTGCACCCTCTGAAACACACAAAAATAGTTAAAACAGTGGTATTACCGCATACTTTTCAGAAAATTTTTGAACAAAGTCGCTAATAACTTTTGACCGTGAACCCTGGTGGTGTCCGGGATAGTCTCGTCTTGTAGCTGGTGATAAGCCGCGTCTTTTGACACCCCTCGCGTCCAGATCGGGCGAAGGGAACCTGAAAAATTTTGACGTTTTTGACGTTTTAGTAGACTCGTGTTCTATACACATTATACATATATACATACAAAAGTCTACCTTAGGGAGCTGATGTTAGAAATTTTACTTGCTATTTTTTTTAAATTTTCTTTTGGTTTTATGTTGTTTGTTGACTAATTAGCAGGTAGTTTTTATCCCTTGGTTATACTCCAACGGGAACACGTGTCAAATTACACATCTTTCAGGACTTTAGTACATTTTGACGAAATTTTTGCAGTTTTTAATTTTTCTATAGCACTAGACGTATTCCAAATTCCTGTGTATCATTTGTTTTGGCTTGAGGACGGTGAGACCTGTCTAGGGATATCTCTGGATCGCTTCTGCACCCTCTGAAACACACAAAAATAGTTAAAACAGTGGTATTACCGCATACTTTTCAGAAAATTTTTGAACAAAGTCGCTAATAACTTTTGACCGTGAACCCTGGTGGTGTCCGGGATAGTCTCGTCTTGTAGCTGGTGATCAGCCGCGTCTTTTGACACCCCTCGCGTCCAGATCGGGCGAAGGGAACCTGAAAAATTTTGACGTTTTTGACGTTTTAGTAGACTCGTGTTCTATACACATTATACATATATACATACAAAAGTCTACCTTAGGGAGCTGATGTTAGAAATTTTACTTGCTATTTTTTTTAAATTTTCTTTTGGTTTTATGTTGTTTGTTGACTAATTAGCAGGTAGTTTTTATCCCTTGGTTATACTCCAACGGGAACACGTGTCAAATTACACATCTTTCAGGACTTTAGTACATTTTGACGAAATTTTTGCAGTTTTTAATTTTTCTATAGCACTAGACGTATTCCAAATTCCTGTGTATCATTTGTTTTGGCTTGAGGACGGTGAGACCTGTCTAGGGATATCTCTGGATCGCTTCTGCACCCTCTGAAACACACAAAAATAGTTAAAACAGTGGTATTACCGCATACTTTTCAGAAAATTTTTGAACAAAGTCGCTAATAACTTTTGACCGTGAACCCTGGTGGTGTCCGGGATAGTCTCGTCTTGTAGCTGGTGATCAGCCGCGTCTTTTGACACCCCTCGCGTCCAGATCGGGCGAAGGGAACCTGAAAAATTTTGACGTTTTTGACGTTTTAGTAGACTCGTGTTCTATACACATTATACATATATACATACAAAAGTCTACCTTAGGGAGCTGATGTTAGAAATTTTACTTGCTATTTTTTTTAAATTTTCTTTTGGTTTTATGTTGTTTGTTGACTAATTAGCAGGTAGTTTTTATCCCTTGGTTATACTCCAACGGGAACACGTGTCAAATTACACATCTTTCAGGACTTTAGTACATTTTGACGAAATTTTTGCAGTTTTTAATTTTTCTATAGCACTAGACGTATTCCAAATTCCTGTGTATCATTTGTTTTGGCTTGAGGACGGTGAGACCTGTCTAGGGATATCTCTGGATCGCTTCTGCACCCTCTGAAACACACAAAAATAGTTAAAACAGTGGTATTACCGCATACTTTTCAGAAAATTTTTGAACAAAGTCGCTAATAACTTTTGACCGTGAACCCTGGTGGTGTCCGGGATAGTCTCGTCTTGTAGCTGGTGATCAGCCGCGTCTTTTGACACCCCTCGCGTCCAGATCGGGCGAAGGGAACCTGAAAAATTTTGACGTTTTTGACGTTTTAGTAGACTCGTGTTCTATACACATTATACATATATACATACAAAAGTCTACCTTAGGGAGCTGATGTTAGAAATTTTACTTGCTATTTTTTTTAAATTTTCTTTTGGTTTTATGTTGTTTGTTGACTAATTAGCAGGTAGTTTTTATCCCTTGGTTATACTCCAACGGGAACACGTGTCAAATTACACATCTTTCAGGACTTTAGTACATTTTGACGAAATTTTTGCAGTTTTTAATTTTTCTATAGCACTAGACGTATTCCAAATTCCTGTGTATCATTTGTTTTGGCTTGAGGACGGTGAGACCTGTCTAGGGATATCTCTGGATCGCTTCTGCACCCTCTGAAACACACAAAAATAGTTAAAACAGTGGTATTACCGCATACTTTTCAGAAAATTTTTGAACAAAGTCGCTAATAACTTTTGACCGTGAACCCTGGTGGTGTCCGGGATAGTCTCGTCTTGTAGCTGGTGATCAGCCGCGTCTTTTGACACCCCTCGCGTCCAGATCGGGCGAAGGGAACCTGAAAAATTTTGACGTTTTTGACGTTTTAGTAGACTCGTGTTCTATACACATTATACATATATACATACAAAAGTCTACCTTAGGGAGCTGATGTTAGAAATTTTACTTGCTATTTTTTTTAAATTTTCTTTTGGTTTTATGTTGTTTGTTGACTAATTAGCAGGTAGTTTTTATCCCTTGGTTATACTCCAACGGGAACACGTGTCAAATTACACATCTTTCAGGACTTTAGTACATTTTGACGAAATTTTTGCAGTTTTTAATTTTTCTATAGCACTAGACGTATTCCAAATTCCTGTGTATCATTTGTTTTGGCTTGAGGACGGTGAGACCTGTCTAGGGATATCTCTGGATCGCTTCTGCACCCTCTGAAACACACAAAAATAGTTAAAACAGTGGTATTACCGCATACTTTTCAGAAAATTTTTGAACAAAGTCGCTAATAACTTTTGACCGTGAACCCTGGTGGTGTCCGGGATAGTCTCGTCTTGTAGCTGGTGATCAGCCGCGTCTTTTGACACCCCTCGCGTCCAGATCGGGCGAAGGGAACCTGAAAAATTTTGACGTTTTTGACGTTTTAGTAGACTCGTGTTCTATACACATTATACATATATACATACAAAAGTCTACCTTAGGGAGCTGATGTTAGAAATTTTACTTGCTATTTTTTTTAAATTTTCTTTTGGTTTTATGTTGTTTGTTGACTAATTAGCAGGTAGTTTTTATCCCTTGGTTATACTCCAACGGGAACACGTGTCAAATTACACATCTTTCAGGACTTTAGTACATTTTGACGAAATTTTTGCAGTTTTTAATTTTTCTATAGCACTAGACGTATTCCAAATTCCTGTGTATCATTTGTTTTGGCTTGAGGACGGTGAGACCTGTCTAGGGATATCTCTGGATCGCTTCTGCACCCTCTGAAACACACAAAAATAGTTAAAACAGTGGTATTACCGCATACTTTTCAGAAAATTTTTGAACAAAGTCGCTAATAACTTTTGACCGTGAACCCTGGTGGTGTCCGGGATAGTCTCGTCTTGTAGCTGGTGATCAGCCGCGTCTTTTGACACCCCTCGCGTCCAGATCGGGCGAAGGGAACCTGAAAAATTTTGACGTTTTTGACGTTTTAGTAGACTCGTGTTCTATACACATTATACATATATACATACAAAAGTCTACCTTAGGGAGCTGATGTTAGAAATTTTACTTGCTATTTTTTTTAAATTTTCTTTTGGTTTTATGTTGTTTGTTGACTAATTAGCAGGTAGTTTTTATCCCTTGGTTATACTCCAACGGGAACACGTGTCAAATTACACATCTTTCAGGACTTTAGTACATTTTGACGAAATTTTTGCAGTTTTTAATTTTTCTATAGCACTAGACGTATTCCAAATTCCTGTGTATCATTTGTTTTGGCTTGAGGACGGTGAGACCTGTCTAGGGATATCTCTGGATCGCTTCTGCACCCTCTGAAACACACAAAAATAGTTAAAACAGTGGTATTACCGCATACTTTTCAGAAAATTTTTGAACAAAGTCGCTAATAACTTTTGACCGTGAACCCTGGTGGTGTCCGGGATAGTCTCGTCTTGTAGCTGGTGATCAGCCGCGTCTTTTGACACCCCTCGCGTCCAGATCGGGCGAAGGGAACCTGAAAAATTTTGACGTTTTTGACGTTTTAGTAGACTCGTGTTCTATACACATTATACATATATACATACAAAAGTCTACCTTAGGGAGCTGATGTTAGAAATTTTACTTGCTATTTTTTTTAAATTTTCTTTTGGTTTTATGTTGTTTGTTGACTAATTAGCAGGTAGTTTTTATCCCTTGGTTATACTCCAACGGGAACACGTGTCAAATTACACATCTTTCAGGACTTTAGTACATTTTGACGAAATTTTTGCAGTTTTTAATTTTTCTATAGCACTAGACGTATTCCAAATTCCTGTGTATCATTTGTTTTGGCTTGAGGACGGTGAGACCTGTCTAGGGATATCTCTGGATCGCTTCTGCACCCTCTGAAACACACAAAAATAGTTAAAACAGTGGTATTACCGCATACTTTTCAGAAAATTTTTGAACAAAGTCGCTAATAACTTTTGACCGTGAACCCTGGTGGTGTCCGGGATAGTCTCGTCTTGTAGCTGGTGATCAGCCGCGTCTTTTGACACCCCTCGCGTCCAGATCGGGCGAAGGGAACCTGAAAAATTTTGACGTTTTTGACGTTTTAGTAGACTCGTGTTCTATACACATTATACATATATACATACAAAAGTCTACCTTAGGGAGCTGATGTTAGAAATTTTACTTGCTATTTTTTTTAAATTTTCTTTTGGTTTTATGTTGTTTGTTGACTAATTAGCAGGTAGTTTTTATCCCTTGGTTATACTCCAACGGGAACACGTGTCAAATTACACATCTTTCAGGACTTTAGTACATTTTGACGAAATTTTTGCAGTTTTTAATTTTTCTATAGCACTAGACGTATTCCAAATTCCTGTGTATCATTTGTTTTGGCTTGAGGACGGTGAGACCTGTCTAGGGATATCTCTGGATCGCTTCTGCACCCTCTGAAACACACAAAAATAGTTAAAACAGTGGTATTACCGCATACTTTTCAGAAAATTTTTGAACAAAGTCGCTAATAACTTTTGACCGTGAACCCTGGTGGTGTCCGGGATAGTCTCGTCTTGTAGCTGGTGATCAGCCGCGTCTTTTGACACCCCTCGCGTCCAGATCGGGCGAAGGGAACCTGAAAAATTTTGACGTTTTTGACGTTTTAGTAGACTCGTGTTCTATACACATTATACATATATACATACAAAAGTCTACCTTAGGGAGCTGATGTTAGAAATTTTACTTGCTATTTTTTTTAAATTTTCTTTTGGTTTTATGTTGTTTGTTGACTAATTAGCAGGTAGTTTTTATCCCTTGGTTATACTCCAACGGGAACACGTGTCAAATTACACATCTTTCAGGACTTTAGTACATTTTGACGAAATTTTTGCAGTTTTTAATTTTTCTATAGCACTAGACGTATTCCAAATTCCTGTGTATCATTTGTTTTGGCTTGAGGACGGTGAGACCTGTCTAGGGATATCTCTGGATCGCTTCTGCACCCTCTGAAACACACAAAAATAGTTAAAACAGTGGTATTACCGCATACTTTTCAGAAAATTTTTGAACAAAGTCGCTAATAACTTTTGACCGTGAACCCTGGTGGTGTCCGGGATAGTCTCGTCTTGTAGCTGGTGATCAGCCGCGTCTTTTGACACCCCTCGCGTCCAGATCGGGCGAAGGGAACCTGAAAAATTTTGACGTTTTTGACGTTTTAGTAGACTCGTGTTCTATACACATTATACATATATACATACAAAAGTCTACCTTAGGGAGCTGATGTTAGAAATTTTACTTGCTATTTTTTTTAAATTTTCTTTTGGTTTTATGTTGTTTGTTGACTAATTAGCAGGTAGTTTTTATCCCTTGGTTATACTCCAACGGGAACACGTGTCAAATTACACATCTTTCAGGACTTTAGTACATTTTGACGAAATTTTTGCAGTTTTTAATTTTTCTATAGCACTAGACGTATTCCAAATTCCTGTGTATCATTTGTTTTGGCTTGAGGACGGTGAGACCTGTCTAGGGATATCTCTGGATCGCTTCTGCACCCTCTGAAACACACAAAAATAGTTAAAACAGTGGTATTACCGCATACTTTTCAGAAAATTTTTGAACAAAGTCGCTAATAACTTTTGACCGTGAACCCTGGTGGTGTCCGGGATAGTCTCGTCTTGTAGCTGGTGATCAGCCGCGTCTTTTGACACCCCTCGCGTCCAGATCGGGCGAAGGGAACCTGAAAAATTTTGACGTTTTTGACGTTTTAGTAGACTCGTGTTCTATACACATTATACATATATACATACAAAAGTCTACCTTAGGGAGCTGATGTTAGAAATTTTACTTGCTATTTTTTTTAAATTTTCTTTTGGTTTTATGTTGTTTGTTGACTAATTAGCAGGTAGTTTTTATCCCTTGGTTATACTCCAACGGGAACACGTGTCAAATTACACATCTTTCAGGACTTTAGTACATTTTGACGAAATTTTTGCAGTTTTTAATTTTTCTATAGCACTAGACGTATTCCAAATTCCTGTGTATCATTTGTTTTGGCTTGAGGACGGTGAGACCTGTCTAGGGATATCTCTGGATCGCTTCTGCACCCTCTGAAACACACAAAAATAGTTAAAACAGTGGTATTACCGCATACTTTTCAGAAAATTTTTGAACAAAGTCGCTAATAACTTTTGACCGTGAACCCTGGTGGTGTCCGGGATAGTCTCGTCTTGTAGCTGGTGATCAGCCGCGTCTTTTGACACCCCTCGCGTCCAGATCGGGCGAAGGGAACCTGAAAAATTTTGACGTTTTTGACGTTTTAGTAGACTCGTGTTCTATACACATTATACATATATACATACAAAAGTCTACCTTAGGGAGCTGATGTTAGAAATTTTACTTGCTATTTTTTTTAAATTTTCTTTTGGTTTTATGTTGTTTGTTGACTAATTAGCAGGTAGTTTTTATCCCTTGGTTATACTCCAACGGGAACACGTGTCAAATTACACATCTTTCAGGACTTTAGTACATTTTGACGAAATTTTTGCAGTTTTTAATTTTTCTATAGCACTAGACGTATTCCAAATTCCTGTGTATCATTTGTTTTGGCTTGAGGACGGTGAGACCTGTCTAGGGATATCTCTGGATCGCTTCTGCACCCTCTGAAACACACAAAAATAGTTAAAACAGTGGTATTACCGCATACTTTTCAGAAAATTTTTGAACAAAGTCGCTAATAACTTTTGACCGTGAACCCTGGTGGTGTCCGGGATAGTCTCGTCTTGTAGCTGGTGATCAGCCGCGTCTTTTGACACCCCTCGCGTCCAGATCGGGCGAAGGGAACCTGAAAAATTTTGACGTTTTTGACGTTTTAGTAGACTCGTGTTCTATACACATTATACATATATACATACAAAAGTCTACCTTAGGGAGCTGATGTTAGAAATTTTACTTGCTATTTTTTTTAAATTTTCTTTTGGTTTTATGTTGTTTGTTGACTAATTAGCAGGTAGTTTTTATCCCTTGGTTATACTCCAACGGGAACACGTGTCAAATTACACATCTTTCAGGACTTTAGTACATTTTGACGAAATTTTTGCAGTTTTTAATTTTTCTATAGCACTAGACGTATTCCAAATTCCTGTGTATCATTTGTTTTGGCTTGAGGACGGTGAGACCTGTCTAGGGATATCTCTGGATCGCTTCTGCACCCTCTGAAACACACAAAAATAGTTAAAACAGTGGTATTACCGCATACTTTTCAGAAAATTTTTGAACAAAGTCGCTAATAACTTTTGACCGTGAACCCTGGTGGTGTCCGGGATAGTCTCGTCTTGTAGCTGGTGATCAGCCGCGTCTTTTGACACCCCTCGCGTCCAGATCGGGCGAAGGGAACCTGAAAAATTTTGACGTTTTTGACGTTTTAGTAGACTCGTGTTCTATACACATTATACATATATACATACAAAAGTCTACCTTAGGGAGCTGATGTTAGAAATTTTACTTGCTATTTTTTTTAAATTTTCTTTTGGTTTTATGTTGTTTGTTGACTAATTAGCAGGTAGTTTTTATCCCTTGGTTATACTCCAACGGGAACACGTGTCAAATTACACATCTTTCAGGACTTTAGTACATTTTGACGAAATTTTTGCAGTTTTTAATTTTTCTATAGCACTAGACGTATTCCAAATTCCTGTGTATCATTTGTTTTGGCTTGAGGACGGTGAGACCTGTCTAGGGATATCTCTGGATCGCTTCTGCACCCTCTGAAACACACAAAAATAGTTAAAACAGTGGTATTACCGCATACTTTTCAGAAAATTTTTGAACAAAGTCGCTAATAACTTTTGACCGTGAACCCTGGTGGTGTCCGGGATAGTCTCGTCTTGTAGCTGGTGATCAGCCGCGTCTTTTGACACCCCTCGCGTCCAGATCGGGCGAAGGGAACCTGAAAAATTTTGACGTTTTTGACGTTTTAGTAGACTCGTGTTCTATACACATTATACATATATACATACAAAAGTCTACCTTAGGGAGCTGATGTTAGAAATTTTACTTGCTATTTTTTTTAAATTTTCTTTTGGTTTTATGTTGTTTGTTGACTAATTAGCAGGTAGTTTTTATCCCTTGGTTATACTCCAACGGGAACACGTGTCAAATTACACATCTTTCAGGACTTTAGTACATTTTGACGAAATTTTTGCAGTTTTTAATTTTTCTATAGCACTAGACGTATTCCAAATTCCTGTGTATCATTTGTTTTGGCTTGAGGACGGTGAGACCTGTCTAGGGATATCTCTGGATCGCTTCTGCACCCTCTGAAACACACAAAAATAGTTAAAACAGTGGTATTACCGCATACTTTTCAGAAAATTTTTGAACAAAGTCGCTAATAACTTTTGACCGTGAACCCTGGTGGTGTCCGGGATAGTCTCGTCTTGTAGCTGGTGATCAGCCGCGTCTTTTGACACCCCTCGCGTCCAGATCGGGCGAAGGGAACCTGAAAAATTTTGACGTTTTTGACGTTTTAGTAGACTCGTGTTCTATACACATTATACATATATACATACAAAAGTCTACCTTAGGGAGCTGATGTTAGAAATTTTACTTGCTATTTTTTTTAAATTTTCTTTTGGTTTTATGTTGTTTGTTGACTAATTAGCAGGTAGTTTTTATCCCTTGGTTATACTCCAACGGGAACACGTGTCAAATTACACATCTTTCAGGACTTTAGTACATTTTGACGAAATTTTTGCAGTTTTTAATTTTTCTATAGCACTAGACGTATTCCAAATTCCTGTGTATCATTTGTTTTGGCTTGAGGACGGTGAGACCTGTCTAGGGATATCTCTGGATCGCTTCTGCACCCTCTGAAACACACAAAAATAGTTAAAACAGTGGTATTACCGCATACTTTTCAGAAAATTTTTGAACAAAGTCGCTAATAACTTTTGACCGTGAACCCTGGTGGTGTCCGGGATAGTCTCGTCTTGTAGCTGGTGATCAGCCGCGTCTTTTGACACCCCTCGCGTCCAGATCGGGCGAAGGGAACCTGAAAAATTTTGACGTTTTTGACGTTTTAGTAGACTCGTGTTCTATACACATTATACATATATACATACAAAAGTCTACCTTAGGGAGCTGATGTTAGAAATTTTACTTGCTATTTTTTTTAAATTTTCTTTTGGTTTTATGTTGTTTGTTGACTAATTAGCAGGTAGTTTTTATCCCTTGGTTATACTCCAACGGGAACACGTGTCAAATTACACATCTTTCAGGACTTTAGTACATTTTGACGAAATTTTTGCAGTTTTTAATTTTTCTATAGCACTAGACGTATTCCAAATTCCTGTGTATCATTTGTTTTGGCTTGAGGACGGTGAGACCTGTCTAGGGATATCTCTGGATCGCTTCTGCACCCTCTGAAACACACAAAAATAGTTAAAACAGTGGTATTACCGCATACTTTTCAGAAAATTTTTGAACAAAGTCGCTAATAACTTTTGACCGTGAACCCTGGTGGTGTCCGGGATAGTCTCGTCTTGTAGCTGGTGATCAGCCGCGTCTTTTGACACCCCTCGCGTCCAGATCGGGCGAAGGGAACCTGAAAAATTTTGACGTTTTTGACGTTTTAGTAGACTCGTGTTCTATACACATTATACATATATACATACAAAAGTCTACCTTAGGGAGCTGATGTTAGAAATTTTACTTGCTATTTTTTTTAAATTTTCTTTTGGTTTTATGTTGTTTGTTGACTAATTAGCAGGTAGTTTTTATCCCTTGGTTATACTCCAACGGGAACACGTGTCAAATTACACATCTTTCAGGACTTTAGTACATTTTGACGAAATTTTTGCAGTTTTTAATTTTTCTATAGCACTAGACGTATTCCAAATTCCTGTGTATCATTTGTTTTGGCTTGAGGACGGTGAGACCTGTCTAGGGATATCTCTGGATCGCTTCTGCACCCTCTGAAACACACAAAAATAGTTAAAACAGTGGTATTACCGCATACTTTTCAGAAAATTTTTGAACAAAGTCGCTAATAACTTTTGACCGTGAACCCTGGTGGTGTCCGGGATAGTCTCGTCTTGTAGCTGGTGATCAGCCGCGTCTTTTGACACCCCTCGCGTCCAGATCGGGCGAAGGGAACCTGAAAAATTTTGACGTTTTTGACGTTTTAGTAGACTCGTGTTCTATACACATTATACATATATACATACAAAAGTCTACCTTAGGGAGCTGATGTTAGAAATTTTACTTGCTATTTTTTTTAAATTTTCTTTTGGTTTTATGTTGTTTGTTGACTAATTAGCAGGTAGTTTTTATCCCTTGGTTATACTCCAACGGGAACACGTGTCAAATTACACATCTTTCAGGACTTTAGTACATTTTGACGAAATTTTTGCAGTTTTTAATTTTTCTATAGCACTAGACGTATTCCAAATTCCTGTGTATCATTTGTTTTGGCTTGAGGACGGTGAGACCTGTCTAGGGATATCTCTGGATCGCTTCTGCACCCTCTGAAACACACAAAAATAGTTAAAACAGTGGTATTACCGCATACTTTTCAGAAAATTTTTGAACAAAGTCGCTAATAACTTTTGACCGTGAACCCTGGTGGTGTCCGGGATAGTCTCGTCTTGTAGCTGGTGATCAGCCGCGTCTTTTGACACCCCTCGCGTCCAGATCGGGCGAAGGGAACCTGAAAAATTTTGACGTTTTTGACGTTTTAGTAGACTCGTGTTCTATACACATTATACATATATACATACAAAAGTCTACCTTAGGGAGCTGATGTTAGAAATTTTACTTGCTATTTTTTTTAAATTTTCTTTTGGTTTTATGTTGTTTGTTGACTAATTAGCAGGTAGTTTTTATCCCTTGGTTATACTCCAACGGGAACACGTGTCAAATTACACATCTTTCAGGACTTTAGTACATTTTGACGAAATTTTTGCAGTTTTTAATTTTTCTATAGCACTAGACGTATTCCAAATTCCTGTGTATCATTTGTTTTGGCTTGAGGACGGTGAGACCTGTCTAGGGATATCTCTGGATCGCTTCTGCACCCTCTGAAACACACAAAAATAGTTAAAACAGTGGTATTACCGCATACTTTTCAGAAAATTTTTGAACAAAGTCGCTAATAACTTTTGACCGTGAACCCTGGTGGTGTCCGGGATAGTCTCGTCTTGTAGCTGGTGATCAGCCGCGTCTTTTGACACCCCTCGCGTCCAGATCGGGCGAAGGGAACCTGAAAAATTTTGACGTTTTTGACGTTTTAGTAGACTCGTGTTCTATACACATTATACATATATACATACAAAAGTCTACCTTAGGGAGCTGATGTTAGAAATTTTACTTGCTATTTTTTTTAAATTTTCTTTTGGTTTTATGTTGTTTGTTGACTAATTAGCAGGTAGTTTTTATCCCTTGGTTATACTCCAACGGGAACACGTGTCAAATTACACATCTTTCAGGACTTTAGTACATTTTGACGAAATTTTTGCAGTTTTTAATTTTTCTATAGCACTAGACGTATTCCAAATTCCTGTGTATCATTTGTTTTGGCTTGAGGACGGTGAGACCTGTCTAGGGATATCTCTGGATCGCTTCTGCACCCTCTGAAACACACAAAAATAGTTAAAACAGTGGTATTACCGCATACTTTTCAGAAAATTTTTGAACAAAGTCGCTAATAACTTTTGACCGTGAACCCTGGTGGTGTCCGGGATAGTCTCGTCTTGTAGCTGGTGATCAGCCGCGTCTTTTGACACCCCTCGCGTCCAGATCGGGCGAAGGGAACCTGAAAAATTTTGACGTTTTTGACGTTTTAGTAGACTCGTGTTCTATACACATTATACATATATACATACAAAAGTCTACCTTAGGGAGCTGATGTTAGAAATTTTACTTGCTATTTTTTTTAAATTTTCTTTTGGTTTTATGTTGTTTGTTGACTAATTAGCAGGTAGTTTTTATCCCTTGGTTATACTCCAACGGGAACACGTGTCAAATTACACATCTTTCAGGACTTTAGTACATTTTGACGAAATTTTTGCAGTTTTTAATTTTTCTATAGCACTAGACGTATTCCAAATTCCTGTGTATCATTTGTTTTGGCTTGAGGACGGTGAGACCTGTCTAGGGATATCTCTGGATCGCTTCTGCACCCTCTGAAACACACAAAAATAGTTAAAACAGTGGTATTACCGCATACTTTTCAGAAAATTTTTGAACAAAGTCGCTAATAACTTTTGACCGTGAACCCTGGTGGTGTCCGGGATAGTCTCGTCTTGTAGCTGGTGATCAGCCGCGTCTTTTGACACCCCTCGCGTCCAGATCGGGCGAAGGGAACCTGAAAAATTTTGACGTTTTTGACGTTTTAGTAGACTCGTGTTCTATACACATTATACATATATACATACAAAAGTCTACCTTAGGGAGCTGATGTTAGAAATTTTACTTGCTATTTTTTTTAAATTTTCTTTTGGTTTTATGTTGTTTGTTGACTAATTAGCAGGTAGTTTTTATCCCTTGGTTATACTCCAACGGGAACACGTGTCAAATTACACATCTTTCAGGACTTTAGTACATTTTGACGAAATTTTTGCAGTTTTTAATTTTTCTATAGCACTAGACGTATTCCAAATTCCTGTGTATCATTTGTTTTGGCTTGAGGACGGTGAGACCTGTCTAGGGATATCTCTGGATCGCTTCTGCACCCTCTGAAACACACAAAAATAGTTAAAACAGTGGTATTACCGCATACTTTTCAGAAAATTTTTGAACAAAGTCGCTAATAACTTTTGACCGTGAACCCTGGTGGTGTCCGGGATAGTCTCGTCTTGTAGCTGGTGATCAGCCGCGTCTTTTGACACCCCTTGCGTCCAGATCGGGCGAAGGGAACCTGAAAAATTTTGACGTTTTTGACGTTTTAGTAGACTCGTGTTCTATACACATTATACATATATACATACAAAAGTCTACCTTAGGGAGCTGATGTTAGAAATTTTACTTGCTATTTTTTTTAAATTTTCTTTTGGTTTTATGTTGTTTGTTGACTAATTAGCAGGTAGTTTTTATCCCTTGGTTATACTCCAACGGGAACACGTGTCAAATTACACATCTTTCAGGACTTTAGTACATTTTGACGAAATTTTTGCAGTTTTTAATTTTTCTATAGCACTAGACGTATTCCAAATTCCTGTGTATCATTTGTTTTGGCTTGAGGACGGTGAGACCTGTCTAGGGATATCTCTGGATCGCTTCTGCACCCTCTGAAACACACAAAAATAGTTAAAACAGTGGTATTACCGCATACTTTTCAGAAAATTTTTGAACAAAGTCGCTAATAACTTTTGACCGTGAACCCTGGTGGTGTCCGGGATAGTCTCGTCTTGTAGCTGGTGATCAGCCGCGTCTTTTGACACCCCTCGCGTCCAGATCGGGCGAAGGGAACCTGAAAAATTTTGACGTTTTTGACGTTTTAGTAGACTCGTGTTCTATACACATTATACATATATACATACAAAAGTCTACCTTAGGGAGCTGATGTTAGAAATTTTACTTGCTATTTTTTTTAAATTTTCTTTTGGTTTTATGTTGTTTGTTGACTAATTAGCAGGTAGTTTTTATCCCTTGGTTATACTCCAACGGGAACACGTGTCAAATTACACATCTTTCAGGACTTTAGTACATTTTGACGAAATTTTTGCAGTTTTTAATTTTTCTATAGCACTAGACGTATTCCAAATTCCTGTGTATCATTTGTTTTGGCTTGAGGACGGTGAGACCTGTCTAGGGATATCTCTGGATCGCTTCTGCACCCTCTGAAACACACAAAAATAGTTAAAACAGTGGTATTACCGCATACTTTTCAGAAAATTTTTGAACAAAGTCGCTAATAACTTTTGACCGTGAACCCTGGTGGTGTCCGGGATAGTCTCGTCTTGTAGCTGGTGATCAGCCGCGTCTTTTGACACCCCTCGCGTCCAGATCGGGCGAAGGGAACCTGAAAAATTGCCCACCCAAACCCACCCTTTATTGTTTTTGTTGATTACGACAGTAAGAATTTCATCTTTACACCTTATATAGAGGGCAAAATAAGGAAATAAAGAGGGAAAATATTTCACTTCTATTTTATCTGTCTTATCATTTCTATCGTTTTATTGACTATTTCTGACTATTGTCTCTACAATTTTATTATTTATTATTTAATTTAATATTGACAATTTTATTATTTATAAAAATTTTATGTTGACAATTTTATTATTTTATTAAAATTTTACTTACTGATTTTATTCAATTATTTAATTTAATTTATTTAATTAACTTATTGTTTATTGACTATAAGTTACCTAGGTTAATTGTGTTGTCTATGCTATTGCATTTTATCTGTTTATTTGTACATTATTATTAAGTTTTAATTACTATTTAATCATAAATTCTCATATATAACTTTTACAAACCTTATTTTAAATTTGATTGTCTATCTAAAAAGGTTAGCTCACCATGTTCGGCTTCCGTACTCCCACCAAAGAGCCCAGCACGTCGCAGACGGCGGCTCCTGTGGCGACCGGTTCCGGCGTAGCGCAGGTCAGGCGTAGCATAGGGGAGATCGAGTCGAAGCTGAGGTCTTTGACGTCGCCTCCCCTAAAAACCGCTGCGCCGAAAAACAAGGCTGCCCCGGCTCCGGTCGTCAAGGAGTCTAAACCGAAATACACCAGCCGTCTTGCGGAGGCCAAGGCGTTGTTGATGCGAGCCAAGGCTCAAATCAACAACAGCCGAAACCTCCGCACGGACATCAAAAACGACGTGCTGGAGGCCGTCGAGCGGCTATACAAAATTGTAAAGGAGCAGGCGGCCGAGCATGGTGAGAGGGTAGAGTCTGTGGCCAAAGATCCTATGGTCGAGCATAGACAGGAGGAAGGACCGAATGAAACAGCACTTATCAGGAAAATAGAAGAACACGGCAGGCTGTTAGAAGATAATAGGAAGGAAGTGGCAGGCCTTCGGGAGGAACTGCGCAAGGCACCGGTGTCTTACGCGAGTGCAGTGGCCGGTACCCCAAAGCACCAAGCTTGGGGCGCGTCGGCCATGCACTCGATTATAATTAAATCGACAGACGTAATGGACACCGGTGACCAGATAATTCAAAAGATAAGATGTGCTGCAGATGCCATCAAAGAGGGTGCGCAAATAGACAGAATAAGGAAGGTAAAAGACCAAAGAGTGATACTGGGTTGTGCATCGGCAGAGGAGCTGGAGCGTATTAAGACCAAGCTCCAGGCGAACGGCAAAGACCTGAGTGTCGAGAGCATTGCAGGCAGGGACCCGCTGATCGTCCTAAAGGACGTTATGTCCTACAACACCGACGAGGAGGTGCTGAGGGCGCTTAAGGCGCAGAACAAGCACCTCCTCAAGGACATCAGCGGGGACGATGACCGGATGGAGGTCAGATATCGGAAGAGGACCAGGAACCCGTTGGTAGCCCACATCGTGGTGAAGGTGTCGCCTCGATTGTGGGGCTGCTTAGCGGGGGCCGGGGCCGTCCATATTGACCTCCAGCGGGTCAGAGTTGAGGATCAGTCCCCCCTGGTGCAGTGCTCTCGGTGCTTAGGTTACGGGCACACAAGGCGGCTGTGTCAGGACACTGAGGATGTGTGCAGTCATTGTGGGGGGCCGCATCGCAAAGACGCGTGTAAGGAGAAGCTTGCGGAGCGGCCCTCCTGCTGCAACTGCACGAAGGCTGGGTGTCCTGACACAGCACACAACGCCTTCGACACACAGTGCCCAGTCAGACGCAAATGGGACACCTTAGCAAGGTCAGCAGTGGCCTACTGCTAAGGTGGCCCATTGGAGCGAGGCTGCCGGTGCACAATTCATTGACACTAGTATGTCGTGTGATGTCCATTTGTGCACGTTGTACAGACCGCACTCTACATCCACCAGCACCGCACCACAGCGCAGTCCAGGACCTGCACGGCTCTGTCTCTTGGACAGCATTATAAGAAATGCATGCCAGAGAAGAGTACCGGAAGCAGTCTCCCTCCGTTTCGAGGGAGAAATTGGCAAGGCGCTGTGGTCGGCTCTTAGTGTTGGTCTGTGCAGTGTGCACAGTGGAGGGGAAATTGTTGTGTTGTTTCGTTTGTTGGCCTCTTTTTGGTGTTGTCTTTTGTGTTGGTTTATTTCCCTTTGTATTTGTGCATTTCTCTGTTGTTGTTGTTGTTGTGCATATCAAATTATGAGTTCTGCACTACAGTGCAGAGGCGTTTTGGTAAATTGCAAACTAAGCTTGCACTTTGGCAAATATGCTCTGCACTGTGGTGCAGACTCACAGTAAAATAATTGTACATAAAATATAGTATAAGTAAATATTAAGTAAAAGAAAAAACGAAAAAATTAAAAATGTAAATAATATAAGAAATAATAGTATCAAATAAGAGTAGAACAAAGTAAAACAGAAACAAGGTAAACTTTAGAAACCAAAAATGTAAATAAAATATGTACAAACCCAACCTTATAAAAACCAAATAAACATGCAACAAAATTAAAATAAGCAAAAAAGGGCTCTGATCACGTCAGAGGATCTTTTGGCCGGCTGCACTTAAAGTGCGGTCAATAAAAAAAAAATAAAAAAAAAAAAAACCTAACCTAACCTAACCTAACCTAACCTAACCTTTTTTTTTTTTTTTTTCGTGGGAAACTCATTACGAGTACGCACCCGCCTGGGCGAGGCGGGGGTTATGTCGGACTCTCCGGCCACAATGAGACAGCGACCGGCATACCGACTAAAACCCACGGTGTTCCTCCAGACGGCCAGAGTGCCGGGGTCACGGGAGACGCTCGCGCATTCATCCGCGACCCCGACGGGCCACGGCCCGCTCAACGTGAGCGGGCCCCGTCTGATTTGGGGGGCCTAGCCCCCCTTCCTCCATCGAGAGGCGTTCGTGGAAC
The DNA here is from genome assembly GCA_963082885.1 of Parascotia fuliginaria. Taxonomy (NCBI): domain Eukaryota; kingdom Metazoa; phylum Arthropoda; class Insecta; order Lepidoptera; family Erebidae; genus Parascotia; species Parascotia fuliginaria. The sequence continues at coordinate 7,227,459 of OY720201.1, read as the reverse complement.
ACGTACGCCGCCTTCTCGGGCCTGTGCTGTTCGAGCGGCGATTGCCCAATCGCCGCCCGCAGGCATCCTCCTACGGTGGCTGGAGATCCCGGAGCGCCCCACGGCGACGTCCGGGGCGGGCGCGACGGGCGGGGAGCAAGGTGGTTAGCTCCCTCTCCCGCTCGGCCGCCTCCTTGGCGAGCATTACCTGCTCGCAAAAGGAGGCGACTCCCTCCCAAGCCCTCTCGCTGCGGACCATGGACAGAACCACGGTCGGCAGCGAGAGCCGGGCCGTCGCGAGCGCCGCAACTAGGTCGCGGCGCTGGTCCGCCCACGCTGGACACTCCACGAGCGTGTGGAGCGCCGTGTCGCGCGGGCAGACCCCGCAATGATGGCAGACGGACGTCTGCTCCCGGCCTATGAGACACAGGTACGTGCCGAAGCACCCGTGACCGGTGAGTACCTGTGTCAGCCGGAACGTGAGGACGCCGTGCCTCCTCTCCAGCCACTCCTCTAGGACGGGACTTACCGCCACCACCGTGGCGTGCCCTAACCTAACCTAACCTTTTTTTTTTTTTTTTTTTTCGTGGGAAACTCATTACGAGTACGCACCCGCCTGGGCGAGGCGGGGGTTATGTCGGACTCTCCGACCACAATGAGACAGCGGCCGGCATACCGACTAAAACCCACGGTGTTCCTCCAGACGGCCAGAGTGTCGGGGTCACGGGAGACGCTCGCGCATTCATCCGCGACCCCGACAGGCCACGGCCCGCTCAACGTGAGCGGGCCCCGTCTGATTTGGGGGGCCTAGCCCCCCTTCCTCCATCGAGAGGCGTTCGTGGAACACGTACGCCGCCTTCTCGGGCCTGTGCTGTTCGAGCGGCGATTGCCCAATCGCCGCCCGCAGGCATCCTCCTACGGTGGCTGGAGATCCCGGAACGCCCCACGGCGACGTCCGGGGCGGACGCGACGGGCGGGGAGCAAGGTGGTCAGCTCCCTCTCCCGCTCGGCCGCCTCCTTGGCGAGCATTACCTGCTCGCAAAAGGAGGCGACCCCCTCCCAAGCCCTCTCGCTGCGGACCATGGACAGAACCACGGCCGGCAGCGAGAGTTGGGCCGTCGCGAGCGCCGCAACTAGGTCGCGGCGCTGGTCCGCCCACGCTGGACACTCCACGAGCGTGTGGAGCGCCGTGTCGCGCGGGCAGACCCCGCAATGGTGGCAGACGGACGTCTGCTCCCGGCCTATGAGACACAGGTACGTGCCGAAGCACCCGTGACCGGTGAGTACCTGTGTCAGCCGGAACGTGAGGACGCCGTGCCCCCTCTCCAGCCACTCCTCGAGGACGGGACTTACCGCCACCACCGTGGCGTGCCCTAACCTAACCTAACCTAACCTTTTTTTTTTTTTTTTTTTTTTTTTTTTTTTTTTTTTTTTGCGCTGGGAAAAAATGCAATTACGCATACCCACCCATTTGGGGGAATGGGGGGTTATGTGGGGCTCCCCGAGCAAGCCCGGTATACCCACTAAAACGACCCAGCGGCATTCCCGCATCGTCTGACTGGAGGGGAACTGGGAAACCGGCGTAGCCTTTACGTCCAGTCCCCCTCCGACGATCGCCCGCCTTCACGGCGGGCCCCTCACGCCCTCCCCATGAAGGGAGGGTCGGGAATGTCCGGCGGAGGTGGTGTGGAGTGCAATGCGGGCGGAGGCGCCCCCGCGCCTATCGCCCGCCCATCACCACCGCAAGGAGGGAGAAGATGGCGTCTCCTCCGACCTCTTCTTCGCCTTCGGAGCGGCGCAGCGAGAGGGTCGTCCTCCCGCGCACGTTCCGCCGCCTCCTTTTGCGAAATGACGTCCTCGCAAAAGGAGGCGACCGCGGCCCAAGCCCTCTCGCTCCCCAGCATGGAATGAACTACGCCGGAAAGCGAGAGGTCCTGGCCGATCTCCGCAATAAGACTGCGGCGCGGCTCAAACCAAGCCGGGCAGACCTCGAGGGTGTGCTGCGCTGTGTCCTCCGCCGCGCCGCAGTCGTGGCACGCCGGGGTCTCCTCCCTCCCGATCCTGTGCAGGTGCGAGCCAAAGCAGCCGTGCCCTGACAGCACCTGCACCAGACGAAAAGAGAGGAAACCGTGCGACCGCTCGAGCCATTCCCGCAGAACTGGCCCGAGCGCGTCCAGGGTCCGACGGCCAAAGGTGGCAGTGGCGAGGTCGTCCGTCCAGTGGACGACGATGGCGTCCCTCGCCTCCCGCCTCACGGCCTCCCGCTCCTCTACGACGGGGCACTCTCCGAGCGCCTTTCGGCGCGCCGCCCACTCGTACACTCTGGCGAGGACCCACGCCTCGAGCTCCCAAGGAGGGGTACCCGCCAGAGCGCATGCCGCCGAGAAACCCACCGAGCGGTAGGCCCTCGCCACCCGCTGTGCAATGGCCCTCTGTGGCCTGCGGAGAGCGGTGGCATTCTCCCGCCTGTGGAGGCAGTCCGCCCATATGGGGGCCCCATATAGGGCCATGCTCCTCAGGATGCCGGCATACAGACGCCGGCATCGTGCGCTGGGCCCTCCCAGGTTAGGTAGGAGCCACGAGAGGGCGTCAGCGGCTTTCAGCAGGCGCGTCGACAGCCCACTGAAGTGCGGGCCGAAGCGCCACCTGCTGTCCAGCACCAGGCCCAGATACTTCATCTGGGGCCGGACTTCTATGCTGACGCCCTCCACGACTATGTGGGCGTCAGGAGGGCAGCGCTGCCGAGGCCCGTGGAAGAACACGGCCTCGGTCTTGTTCAGCGCTACCCTCAACCCAAGGCGGCGGATCCTCCCTGCGACCAAGGATCCGCCAGCCGAGGCCAGATTGGCCGCCTCCCTGAAATTCCTCCCCCGGGCAGTGAGGAGAGTGTCATCCGCGTAACATATGACACTCGTGCCCGGGAGGAGGGCCCCCCGCAGGAGCCAATCGAACCCGATGTTCCACAGGGTGGGCCCCAGCACCGACCCCTGTGGAACACCGGACTCCGCGCCATATCGCCTCAGCCTGGCCATTTTGTCCACAAGGAGGACCTCGCGGTCCTCCAAGTAGTTGGCCAGGAGGCCCCTCAAGTACTGAGGCACCCCGTGATATCGGAGTGCCTCCAATATAGTCGAGTGGGGCACGGAGTTGAAGGCGTTGGCTATGTCGAATGACACCGCCAACACTCCGCCCCCCATCTCAACTGCCTCCTTCACCTGGCCCCTGAGTAGGGCCAACGCATCAATGGTGGACCGGCCCTGTCGGAAACCGAACTGGGCGTCCGACAGGTCCGGCCCCACTCCCCGCAGATGGCTGTTTAGCCGGCAGGCTATGATCCCCTCGAACATTTTACCGACCTCATCGAGAAGAACGATGGGCCGGTATGCCGAGGGGGAATCGACCGGGCGTCCCTCTTTACGGAGGAGGCACAGCTGCCCCTCCTTCCAAGGCTTCGGGAACCTTCCAGCCGCAAAGCACGCGCTGAAAAGGTCCCGAAACCTGTCCTCCATTTGAGTGGCAGCTATGGCCAGCACCCGAGCAGGGACGCCGTCCGGTCCGGGGGCCGTCTTCTTGGCGCGGAGGCTGAGGACCCCCGCGTGGAATTCCTCCGCAGTCACCGGAGGGACCCCTTCCTCCGGTGGGGCCGCACGCGGCGGGGGGTCCATCGTTGGTGGGGTGAAGTCGGTCCTGCGCGGGAACAGGGACCGTACCACCCCATCCAACAGCACCGGCTCGAGGGTCTCGGTCAGAGGGGGACCATGGGGGCGCAGTTTGTTCCGCGCCGCCTTGTATGGTCTCCCGTAGGGATCCCTGTCCAAATCCTCCAGCATCTCGGCCCTCGCCGAGTCCTTGGCAGCGCACATAGCCGTCTTGAGGGCCGTCTTCGCCTCTCGGAACGAGGCGTAGAGGCGGTCCTCGTCCGCCTGACTACGGGCGCTGCGTCGGCGGCTCCGCGTGTAGGCCCGCCTGGCCGCCACACAGGCGGCACGGAGCCCCGCCAGTTCCTCCGTCCACCAATACACGGCGCGACGAGGAGGCGGACGGCGAGAGCGAGGCATGCTGGAGTTGCATACCTCGGTCAGGGATCCCCTGAGCCGGACCGCTGCGGCGTCGACGTCCGGGGCCTCAACAGGGGGCGACAGCCAGTCCCGGAGGAAGGCCGCCTCCCTGGCTGCCTCCCGGTCCAGGCGAGTGAGAGCCCACCGGGGGAAGGGTGACCTACCAGAGCGGGCCATCTGCCCCCGGGGACCCTGGGTGGAGATGTCGAACCGCACGTATCGGTGGTCCGACAAGGTTTCCACCATCTCCACCCGCCAGTTCACGATGCGTGCGGCCAGCACGGGGGTGGCGAACGAGACGTCAACCACCGACCCTCCCCGCTGCCGCACACACGTGTGGACCGCCCCCCTGTTGAGGAGGGAAACTCCGCATGACGCCGCCCAAAATTCGACGGCGCGCCCCCGGACGTCACACGAGGCAGCCGGGTTGCCCCAGGCCGCCGACTTGGCGTTCAGGTCGCCCAACACGACGACCTGGCGCGGCACCGCCCTCCCCACGACTGCAGTGAGGACCTCCAGGAAGTCCTCAAAGTCTGAGAGCGGGCGGTTTGGGGAGAAATAGACCCCTACTAGGGCCACATCCCCCCACGCGGCGGCCACATATCCCGGTCCCCTCTCTAAGAGCGAGAGGGGAGGGGAGTCTGTGGAAGACCGCGATGTGAGTGCGACCAGGCCGTCCCGGTCGCCCAGCCAATGCCCGGGGACCGAGTAAGGCTCGGCGACCACCGCCAAGTCCACCAACCACTCAGCCATGGTCTGCATCAGCAGGTCCTGGGCTGCCCGGCAGTGGTTGGTGTTCGCCTGGAGGATGCGATGTTCGATGACCCTATCCATCAGTCGGACATCGCACCCTCCTCCTCCGCAGCCGCCGAGGTTCCCGCCACGGGAACGACGGCGTTAGTAGCAGGCCCGACTGGCACCTGCACTTTACCCTTCTTGGGGGGAGGATTACACATCCTCCCCTTCATGACATGGCCCGCCGGGCGGCCACTGGCGGCACAGACCGCGCAGTGCGGCGTGGCGGCCGTGCAGGAGACGGCTTTGTGGCCGTCCTTGCCGCAGCGGTAGCAGCTGTCCGACCTGTCCACCGTGGACGGACAGAGGGCTCGGGTGTGGCCAATGCCGAAGCACCTGTAGCAGCGCAGAGGCGTGTCTACAAGTGCCCGGACTGCACCCGAGCTGAATCCGACACAAAGCCGTCCTTTTTCAAGGACGGCTTTGGCAGCGGCGACTGGGCACTCGAACCGCATGGTGCCCATGCCGCCGCGGCCGGGTCTGATGTCCCGGCCTTGCACCGCTGCGACGCTGCAGCCCCCGATCGCTGCGACCGCCGCCACCACCTCCTCTTTGGTGACCGAATCATCGAGGTCGGTCACCTCTAAGGCCGCCATCTTCACCGGGCGGGCCACCTTCGCCGAGTCCGCTATGACCTCCTGCAGCTTGGCTGCGAAGAGGTCAGCACTGGCGTTACCCTCCGCCCCTGGGAACTCGAAGATTCGAGCCCCGGTTTGGGTCCGCCGACAGGAGACTTTGCCAATCCCCAGTTGGGTGGGATCGGCGTTGGCGCGCGCCCGCAGCAGTACGGACGCGTAAGTCTCGCCCCGCTCTGCAGCCTCCGCGGTGAGCGTCACCACGACGGCCGCAGTCTTTGGGGGAACAAGTTTGCTCTTATTCCCCCCCCGCCCCTTTCCCTTTCTCTTACTCCCGCTGGTCTGCGGCTGACTGGGGGTAGTGGTGGCAGGAACGGCAGGGGCGGCTGGCACCGTCTTTTTGCCTTTTCCCTTCCCCTTTCCTCCTCCAGCCGTCTGCGACTGGCTGGAAGGCGCGGCGGCAAGAATGGGGGTGGAAGGTTGGGTCTTTTTCCCCTTGCCCTTCCCCTTCCCCTTCCCGACCACTTCGGTCCAGCCCTGCTGGCTGGACGGAGTGGCGGAAGGGAGAACAACGTCCTTCCCCTGCGAGGACGGACCCGGCTGTCCCCGCTTGTCCGCCGCAAGTGGCGGTCGGAGGCGCCTCTCCGGCAAGAGCCGGTCTTCGATACCTGCTAGGCAGGCTCTCGTGAACGCCCGCTCCTCCATTACAACCTTGCGGATAATATCCTCAAGGTTTGAGGAGGGGGCTTCCAACGCAGGCAGTGGTGTGGCCTGGTTCGGCCGGGCGGTGGCGTCGGCCAGCTTCTGGTGAAGCTGGCTGACCTCCGACTGCAGGCGATCGACTTTCGCCTGCAGTTGCCGCGTCTCGTCGGTCGCCGTCCTTCTGACGAGCTCCCCGACGATGCCGCGCATGCTCGCGGCCCGGCATTTAAGGGCCTTTTGAAACGTCCCTTTTAGATTTGAGGACTTAGAGGCGACTTCCGCTATCTCCTCTTCGTCCTCTTCCGCCATCCGCTCCAGCTCGGCAAGGGAGTGGTCCGAGTATAAAACGCGGGAAGCGCCATACCCGGACCTGGCCCGGGCAGCACGCGCGCGTTGCTCCTGTGCTGCAACTCGCTCCTCCAGCTCTTGTTGGAGCTGTTCCCGCCGAGCCAGGTCCAACTGGCGTTGGGCGTCCGCCAGACCCACGACGTGGGTGTCGGCGGCTGTTGCAGGCTTTTTAGCCTTGGACAGCCCCGCCGAGCCCGAGACTGAGGAGCTCTCGGATCCTCCTTTCCGGTAGGCGCGCTTGCGCGACACCGACCGTGGCTCACCCGCGTCTGAGACGCCGTGTGAGCTGAGCGACTCGTTGTCGGAATCACCGACCCCGCCGAAGAAGCTGGCTGCAGACGGCGCGCGACTTGCTTCGGACGCCGAGACGTCAGATTGACCCTGGGAGGGGTCTTTTGGTTGGCCCTGAGAAGGGCCTTTTTTGGGTTTTAGGAAACGCCCGAGGGCGTCCCGCGCAGGTTTAGGCATAGCCTCCTACGATCGCAGCACGCACGACAAGTAAATATAAGCAACGATGCACAGTGCACTTTAGCCGAGCCCAGCCTGCCACTCCGTTACGGTGGTCAGGACTGGGTCGTTACCAGGGGACACGACGAGGACGTAAGCACTGTGGGGGGTCCCCCAACCTAACCTAACCTAACCTAACCTAACCTAACCTAACCTAACCTTTTTTTTTTTTTTTTTTTTTTTTTTTTTTTTTTTTTTTTTTTTTTTTTTGTTTGCGCTGGGAAAAAATGCAATTACGCATACCCGCCCATTTGGGGGAATGGGGGGTTATGTGGGACTCCCCGGACTAGCAGCCCGGTATACCCACTAAAACGACCCAGCGGCATTCCCGCATCGTCTGACTGGGGGGGAACTGGGAAACCGGCGTAGCCTTTACGTCCAGTCCCCCTCCGACGATCGCCCGCCTTCACGGCGGGCCCCTCATGTCCTCCCCATGAGGGGAGGGTCGGGAATGTCCGGCGGAGGTGGTGTGGAGTGCAATGCGGGCGGAGGCGCCCCCGCGACTGTCGCCCGCCCATCACCACCGCAAGGAGGGAGAAGATGGCGTCTTCTCCGACCTCTCCTTCGCCTTCGGAGTGGCGCAGCCAGAAGGTCGTCCTCCCGCGCGCGCTCCGCCGCCTCCTTTTGCGAAATGACGTCCTCGCAAAAGGAGGCGACCGCAGCCCAAGCCCCCTCGCTCCCCAGCATGGAACGAACCACGCCGGAAAGCGAGAGGTCCTGGCCAATTGCCGCAATCAGACTGCGGCGCGGCCCAGACCAAGCCGGGCAGACCTCGAGGGTGTGCTGCGCTGTGTCCTCAGCCGCGCCGCAGTCGTGGCACGCCGGGGTCTCCTCCCTCCCGATCCTGTGCAGGTGCGAGCCAAAGCAGCCGTGCCCTGACAGCACCTGCACAAGACGAAACGAGAGGAAACCGTGCGGCCGCTCGAGCCATTCCCGCAGAACTGGCCCGAGCGCGTCCAGGGTCCGGCGGCCAAAGGTGGCGGTGGCGAGGTCGTCCGTCCAGTGGACGACGATGGCGTCCCTCGCCTCCCGCCTCACGGCCTCCCGCTCCTCCGCAACGGGGCGCTCTCCGAGCGCCTTTCGGCGCGCCGCCCACTCGTACACTCTGGCGAGCACCCATGCCTCGAGCTCCCAAGGGGGGGTGCCCGCCAGAGCGCACGCCGCCGAAAAGCCCACTGAGCGGTAGGCCCTCGCCACCCGCTGTGCAATGGCCCTCTGTGGCCTGCGGAGAGCGGTGGCATTCTCCCTCCTGTGGAGGGAGTCCGCCCAGACTGGGGCCCCATACAGGGCCATGCTCCGCAGGATGCCGGCATACAGACGCCGGCATCGTGCGCTGGGCCCTCCCAGGTTGGGGAGGAGCCACGAGAGGGCGTCAGCAACTTTCAGCAGGCGCGTCGACAGCCCGCTGAAGTGCGGGCCGAAGCGCCACCTGCTGTCCAGCACCAGGCCCAGATACTTTATCTGGGGCCGGACCCCTATGCTGACGCCCTCCACGACTATGTGGGCATCAGGAGGGCAGCGCTGCCGAGGCCCGTGGAAGAACACGGCCTCGGTCTTGTTCAGCGCTACCCTCAACCCAAGGCGGCGGATCCTCCCTGCGACCAAGGATCCGCCAGCCGAGGCCAGATTGGCCGCCTCCCTGAAATTCCTCCCCCGGGCAGTGAGGAGAGTGTCATCCGCGTAACATATGACACTCGTGCCCGGGAGGAGGGCCCCCCGCAGGAGCCAATCGAACCCGATGTTCCACAGGGTGGGCCCCAGCACCGACCCCTGTGGAACGCCGGACTCCACACAATACCGCCTCATCCGAGCCATTTTGTCTACAAGGAGGACCTCACGGTCCTCCAAGTAGTTGGCCAGGAGGCCCCTCAAGTACTGAGGCACCCCGTGATATCGGAGTGCCTCCAATATAGTCGAGTGGGGCACGGAGTTAAAGGCGTTGGCTATGTCGAATGACACCGCCAACACTCCGTCCCCCACCTCAACCGCCTCCTTCACCTGGTCCCTTAGTAAGGCCAACGCGTCGATGGTGGACCGGCCCTGTCGGAATCCGAACTGGGCGTCCGACAGGTTCGGCCCCACTCCCCGCAGATGGCTGTTGAGCCGGCAGGCGATAATCCCCTCGAACATTTTACCGACCTCATCGAGAAGAACGATGGGCCGGTATGCCGAGGGGGAATCGACTGGGCGTCCCTCTTTACGGAGGAGGCACAGCTGCCCCTCCTTCCAAGGCTTCGGGAACCTTCCAGCCGTAAAGCACGCGCTGAAAAGGTCCCGAAACCTGTCCTCCATTTGAGTGGCAGCTATGGCCAACACCCGAGCAGGGACGCCGTCCGGTCCAGGAGCCGTCTTTTTGGCGCGGAGGCTGAGAACCCCCGCGTGGAACTCCTCCGCAGTCACCGGAGGGACCCCTTCCTCCGGTGGGGCCGCACGCGGCGGGGGGTCCATCGTTGGTGGGGTGAAGTCGGTCCTGCGCGGGAACAGGGACCGTACCACCCCATCCAACAGCACCGGCTCGAGGGTCTCGGTCAGAGGGGGACCATGGGGGCGCAGTTTGTTCCGCGCCGCCTTGTATGGTCTCCCGTAGGGATCCCTGTCCAGATCCTCCAGCATCTCGGCCCTCGCCGAGTCAACCTAACCTAACCTAACCTAACCTAACCTTTTTTTTTTTTTTTTTTTTTTTTTTTTTTTTTCGTGGGAAACTCATTACGAGTACGCACCCGCCTGGGCGAGGCGGGGGTTATGTCGGACTCTCCGGCCACAATGAGACAGCGGCCGGCATACCGACTAAAACCCACGGTGTTCCTCCAGACGGCCAGAGTGCCGGGGTCACGGGAGACGCTCGCGCATTCATCCGCGACCCCGACGGGCCACGGCCCGCTCAACGTGAGCGGGCCCCGTCTGATTTGGGGGGCCTAGCCCCCCTTCCTCCATCGAGAGGCGTTCGTGGAACACGTACGCCGCCTTCTCGGGCCTGTGCTGTTCGAGCGGCGATTGCCCAATCGCCGCCCGCAGGCATCCTCCTACGGTGGCTGGAGATCCCGGAGCGCCCCACGGCGACGTCCGGGGCGGACGCGACGGGCGGGGAGCAAGGTGTTCAGCTCCCTCTCCCGCTCGGCCGCCTCCTTGGCGAGCATTACCTGCTCGCAAAAGGAGGCGACCCCCTCCCAAGCCCTCTCGCTGCGGACCATGGACAGAACCACGGCCGGCAGCGAGAGTTGGGCCGTCGCGAGCGCCGCAACAAGGTCGCGGCGCTGGTCCGCCCACGCTGGACACTCCACGAGCGTGTGGAGCGCCGTGTCGCGCGGGCAGACCCCGCAATGGTGGCAGACGGACGTCTGCTCCCGGCCTATGAGACACAGGTACGTGCCGAAGCACCCGTGACCGGTGAGTACCTGTGTCAGCCGGAACGTGAGGACGCCGTGCCTCCTCTCCAGCCACTCCTCGAGGACGGGACTTACCGCCACTACCGTGGCGTGCCCTGCTGTTGGTCGCGCAAGTCGCGCCTTCCACTCCGCCACTAGGACTGTGCGGAGCTGGGACCGCTGCGCCTCGATCTCTCGAGGCAGAGGTCGCAGGTCCCGCTCCGCCGCCTCCTCGCGCCATCGGAATAATGACGCGAGGACTTCGGCTTCCAGGTCCCAGGGCGGGGATCCGGCCAATAGGGTCGCAGCCTCGAATGAGATCGTGCGGTAGCCGCGCACCATGCGCACGGCCATGGCCCTTTGCGGCCTCCGTAGGACGGCAACGTTCCGGGCCGCCAGGTTGGCAGCCCATACGGGCGCTCCGTACAGGGCCATGGACCGCACGATCCCTCCGTACAATTTCCGGCAGGTTGAGTTGGGCCCCCCGAGGTTGGGGAGCAGCCTCGCCAAGGCGGCGGCGGCGCCCAATAACTTGGGCGCCAGCCGGCGGAAATGCTCAATGAAATTCCACCGGCTGTCGAGGACGACGCCGAGATATCTCAGCGTCGACTCGACGCCGATCCGTACGCCCCCAACAATGATGTGGGAGCCCTGAGGTGGCCCCTTTCGGGGACCGTGAAAACAAACGGCCTCCGATTTGGCCAGGGCCACCTCGAGACCCAACCGCCGGATGCGACCCACGACTTGCGCGACCCCAGCCGTAGCTGCGATGGCAGCGCGCCTGTAGTCCTTCCCCCGAGCCGTGACGAGGGTGTCGTCGGCATAGCACGTCACGACGACACCAGGGAGAAGGACGCCTCGTATGACCCAGTCATAGCCGATGTTCCACAGGAGCGGACCGAGAACCGATCCCTGTGGAACACCGCAGGTCATCTCTCGCCGACCGAGAGCATTGCGACCCGGGTAAACTACCGCTCTATCACTAAGATAGGCCCCGACAATTCGGCGGAGGTAGGTCGGCACTCGATGGTAGACGAGTGCCTCCCTAACGCAGCTCCAGGGCAAGGAGTTGAATGCGTTGGCGATGTCGAGCGACACCGCCAACACCACCTCGCCCCGGGACAACGCGTCCTCCGCCAGACTCCTCACGCGCATGATGGCATGCACGGTGGAGCGCCCGCGGCGAAAACCGAACTGGTTGTCCGCCAAATCCGGCCCCACTTCACTGAGATGCTCGACGAGGCGGCTAGCGATGACACGCTCGAAGAGCTTCGCCACCTCGTCGAGAAGCACGATGGGCCGGTAGGCGGACGGAGAGTCCGCCGGGCGCCCCTCCTTCTTGAGGAGGACCAGCTTGCCGGTTTTCCAGAGCAGCGGAAATCGGCCCTCCTCAAGGCACGCACTGAGGAGCCCTAACAGTCGGGGCTCGAGCTCCCGAAGGGCCAGGACCCACGCACGGCCTGGAATGCCGTCCGGTCCTGGCGCGGTGTTTTTGGCTTGAAGCCTCTTCACCGCAGCTCGAAGCTCTACCCGGGTCACTTCGGGTACGTCGTCGTCGTCCGCGTTGGGAGCCATGGGAGGCAGAACCATCAGCGGAGGAGGGTGCTCCGCCCTCTGAGGGAACAGAGCAGCCACCACCTCCTCCAGCAGCTGTGGCTGGAGACTCTGGGACAGTGGAGGCGCCCACGGGCGAAGTTTGCCCCGTACCAAAAGGTATGGGCGCCCCCACGGATCACGGTCCAGAGTCTCCAGGAACTGCTCGCGGGCCTGATCTTTGGCCCGCGAGATGGCCGTCTGCAGCCGTTTCTTGGCCGCTCTGTACTCCTCGTACAGTCCTGCCTCCCTGGCCTCGGCATCGGGAGGGCGGCGACGCCTCCTGCGGTGTCTGGTGTACTGGCGGCGCGCCGCGACACAGTCGCGACGCAGTTGCGCGATCTCCTGCGACCACCAGTACACCTGACGCTTCGCGGGTCTGCGTCGGACCCGCGGCATCGCCGCGTCGCAAATTTGCGACATCGCTTCCTGGAACCACTCGGCCTCCATCTCGATGTTCTCAGGCCTGTCCGGTGCTCTCACCCAGGCCTGAACGATGGAAGCCTCCAGGAGCGCCTCCCGATCCAGTTGTCTCAAAGACCAACGCGGACTGTTCTCTCCCGGGGCCGCTCTGGCCGGCGCGCCATGGTTTTCGGTGGAGACGTCGAATCGGATGTATAAATGATCCGACAGAGTCTCCACCTCCTCGATGACGCGCCAGTCCACGACACGGCGGGCTAGTGCGGGGCTGGCGAAGGCGAGATCGACAATCGACCCGCCCCGCTGACGCACGCACGTGTTTACGGCTCCCCGGTTGAGAACGAGTAGACCGTGTGCCACGGCCCACTCCTCGAGCACCTCACCCCTGACGTCCGTGGCCGGGGAACCCCAAGCCAAGGATTTGGCATTGAAGTCCCCGAGGACGAGAACGGGGTGAGGGTGGCTTCGAGCGACGACGGTACCCACTAGGGCTAAAAAAGCCTCAAAGTCGGCGAGAGGGCGGTTGGGGGAGAAATACACCCCAACCACCACGAGACTATCTAGGCGCGCTGCCACAAAGCCCTGGCCCCTCGAACAGCACACGAGGGGCACTGTGGGCGAAGACATGATGGCCACCGAGCCACCCTGGTCCGACACCCAGTCGTCCCGGGGCGGGACGAAATATGGCTCGGCGACCACTGCCACACTAATGTTCCACTGCGCCATGGTCTGCAGGAGGAGGTCCTGAGCCCTGGCGCAGTGGTTGAGGTTTCCCTGGAGGAAGCGGAGTGGGGCCATCACTGGCAGTCCATCTCCGCTCCCTCCTCGGGACTATCTGGTTTTTTGCCGCCAGCCGGTTTGCTGGCTGGCGGTTTGGCCACGGCTTTTGGCCCTTTTTGGCCCCTCTTTTTGGCCGGCCTGTTGCAGGCCCTGCCGACCCGGTGCTCCGCCGGCCTGCTTGCCGCCGCACACACAACGCAGTGCGGCGCGGCCCCGCAGGTGGCGGCCTTATGCCCGGTTTGACCGCAGCGGAAACAACAACCACTGCGGTCTTCCGCCTTGCAGACAGCACCTACGTGGCCAATCTGCAGGCACCGGTAACACCGGGTCGGCCTAGCCTCCAACAGCCTGACCTGGGCGGAGACCCAGCCCACCAGCAGGCGTTTGGCGTCGGCCAGCTTCTTGGCCGCCGCCACGGGACAACTCACTAGGGCTGTGCCTAGCCCGCTGCGGTCCGGCTTTACTTCGCCGGACTTCACGAGCTCCGGAGCACAGCCCCCAGCCCTTGCGACGGCGGCGACCAATTCGCCCGCCGCGACGGAGTCATCCAGGCCCGACACGCGAAGGTCCGCGGTCTTAATCGGCCTGGAGACTCGAACGTCCTCCGCCGGGAACAGCACCCTCAACTTCCCGGCAAGAGCGTCCGCCTTGTCGCCACTGGTGGTGCCGGGTATTTCCAGCAGACGGGCTCCAGTGCGGGTGGTCTTGCACCGGAGCCCCTCTGCTATACCCAGGTCGGCAGGGTTGATTTGGGCCTTAGCCGTGGCCAGAACCTGTGCGTACGTGGCCCCCCTCTCGACGGCCGCCGGCTGCAGTGTGAGAACTACTGCAGCCGAGCGGGGAGCACGCAGCGCCGCCCGCTTCTTGGCAGCCTTCTTGGCGGCCTTTTTTTGGGCCTTCTTTTTTTTGGCTTTGGCTCCCACCGTCTCCCATCCGCCCGCTTTGGGCTTGGGAGCGGGAGCCGCCGCCGGCGCTGGCAAAGGTCCACCTTTTTTCTTTGAAGTAGGGCCCGGCCGCGCGGCAGCAGGCAGAACTGCTGCCGTCTGCGCTTGTGACGCCGCAGATGGTGGGGCCTTTGAGGCAGGCTTGGGTGACGGGCCCGCTGCCACAGCCGCAAAAGTTCTGCGGTCCGCCGCGAGAGGGGGACGCAAAACTTTTCCTTCCAGGACGGAGAAGCGAGCGCTCAACTGTTTTATGAGCTGGAGTAAATCCGGCTCGCTTCTCCGTGCCGCCGTGTCGTCCGTCGCCGGTTGCTCGCGGCGGATCGCATTGAGGTCCGCCCGCAGCGCCTGGTGCTCCTCTTTCAGGACTCTCAACTGAGCAGCCATGCGGGCGTTTTCTGCCCGTAACCTCCTGACCTCTTCGCTGGAGGTCCTGTTAAATAGGACCTCCGCCACCTCGGCGATGGATGCCGCCGCATCCTTCAAGCCTTTCTGGCTGGTGCCTTTCAGGTGCTTGGATACCTTGGCGATGGTGCGGATAGCACCCACCGCGACCTCCATGCGCTCCTTTAAGGCACCAGCCGAGAGCTCCTCTACATCGGAGGTGTCTGACAGCACCTCCGATAGCCGGGACGCCCTATCGGCCGAGACCCGCTGGGTGACCTCAGCGATACGGCGGTCCGAATCGGCTTCCTCAGCCTCACGGGCCGCCGCACGCCTGGCCTCCGCCGCCTCCTTGCGGGCCTGACCGACGCCGACGTATCGGCCGTGCTTGAGGGCGCCCTGGCCCCTTCCGCGCTTTGCGGCTCTGGTGCGCGAGCCGACTGGCGCCTCCTCCGAACCCGAGGCCGAATCCGACCCCGGGTTGTTCTCATCGGTATGGGAGCGCTTCCTCCAGAACTCCCTGGACGAAGCGCCACCCTCCGCGACGATCAAGGGCTCACTGCCCGAAGACAGCGTGCCTTCCTCCTCCATAACACACGACTGTGTGCTGCCCGGGCGCGCAGGACTGGGCGTGCGCATCTCCTCCGGGTCTTTGGTGGTGCTGTCACGTCCTGAGACAGCGGGACGATTGGTTGCCCCCCCCAGAATACGATGGGGGCTGACCGGCGGGACTCCGCCGGTGTGGGATTCCCCGTCTGCGGTGCAAACGGGACCCACCTGGGTAATACTTTTGCCTTTCGTCTTTTGCATGGTTTTTGTTACTTTTATTAACGAGGGTGGGTTCCCTCGAAGGTTTTTGAGTACCCGAAGGAACTCATGGCGGAAGTCACCCTGAGTTCCCCCGGTGACGCCTTGGGACCGAGTTCCCCTCGGCCATGCAGCCCCTGGCCGGCGCCAAGCTTAGGCTTCGGGTAATTTTTTATAGTGGTTTTCTTCCACGCGGTCCGAAGACCCCCATCCCTGTCCGTTCAGGATTACGGGTCGGGCCGAACGGTTGTCTGCATCAGAACAAGTCCGTCGCCCCTGACACGATGCCCGGCAGCAAGGATGCATGCCAGGCCCGCCTGAGGTAATTTTTTATAGAGGTTTTCTTCCTCGCAGCCCCCACCCCGAAGGGTGGCGGCCCTCGCCCCCAACACCGCTGGGTCGGGATTACGAGATGAAGTGCCTGGCAGCAAATGCATGCCAGGCCCTTCCTAGGGTAATTTTTTATAGAGGTTTTCTTCCTCGCAGCCCCCACCCCGGAGGGAGGCGGCCCTCGCTTCCGACTCCCGCGAGAGAGTCGGGCTTGCGAGTTGGCAGAACAGTGCCGGAGAATCCGACACTGCCCCACCCTGGACTCTCCACAATGCTCTCTGCTTAACAGAGAGACATGTGGAGAGCGGGGGTAATTTTTTATAGAGGTTTTCTTCCTCGCAGCCTATACCCCTAGAGGCTTCGGCCCTCGTTCCCGGCTCTCGCGAGAAAGCCAGGTCTACGAGTTGGAGGTCTCCGAGGAGACCCCTCTGTAGGACTATTCGCCATCTGCCAATGATTTCCAGGCCTGAAATCAAACCTGGGAATGATTGACAGACGCCCAGGGCACACCGGCCTGGACACATGCACTTCCCACCGGACGTATCCAGATAGGAACCACGGCATCCAGGCACACGGGGAGGTTGTCCTTATAGTGCCCCGAACCTAACCTAACCTTTTTTTTTTTTTTTTTCGTGGGAAACTCATTACGAGTACGCACCCGCCTGGGCGAGGCGGGGGTTATGTCGGACTCTCCGGCCACAATGAGACAGCGACCGGCATACCGACTAAAACCCACGGTGTTCCTCCAGACGGCCAGAGTGCCGGGGTCACGGGAGACGCTCGCGCATTCATCCGCGACCCCGACGGGCCACGGCCCGCTCAGCGTGAGCGGGCCCCGTCTGATTTGGGGGGCCTAGCCCCCCTTCCTCCATCGAGAGGCGTTCGTGGAACACGTACGCCGCCTTCTCGGGCCTGTGCTGTTCGAGCGGCGATTGCCCAATCGCCGCCCGCAGGCATCCTCCTACGGTGGCTGGAGATCCCGGAGCGCCCCACGGCGACGTCCGGGGCGGACGCGACGGGCGGGGAGCATGGTGTTCAGCTCCCTCTCCCGCTCAGCCGCCTCCTTGGCGAGCATCACCTCCTCGCAAAAGGAGGCGACTCCTTCCCAAGCCCTCTCGCTGCGGACCATGGCCAGAACCACGGCCGGCAGCGAGAGTTGGCCCGTCGCGAGCGCCGCAACAAGGTCGCGGCGCTGGTCCGCCCACGCTGGACACTCCACGAGCGTGTGGAGCGCCGTGTCGCGCGGGCAGACCCCGCAGTGGTGGCAGACGGACGTCTGCTCCCGGCCTATGAGACACAGGTACGTGCCGAAGCACCCGTGACCGGTGAGTACCTGTGTCAGCCGGAACGTGAGGACGCCGTGCCTCCTCTCCAGCCACTCCTCGAGGACGGGACTTACCGCCACCACCGTGGCGTGCCCTGCAGATGGTCGCGCAAGTCGCGCCTTCCACTCCGCCACTAGGACTGTGCGGAGCTGGGACCGCTGCGCCTCGATTTCTCGAGGCAGAGGTCGCAGGTCCCGCTCCGCCGCCTCCTCGCGCCATCGGAATAACGACGCGAGGACTTCGGCTTCCAGGTCCCAGGGCGGGGATCCGGCCAATAGGGTCGCAGCCTCGAAGGAGATCGTGCGGTAGCCGCGCACCATGCGCACGGCCATGGCCCGTTGCGGCCTCCGCAATACGGCAACGTTCCGGGCTGCCAGGTTGGCAGCCCATACGGGCGCTCCGTATAGGGCCATGGACCGCACGATCCCTCCATACAGTCTCCGGCAGGTTGAGCTGGGCCCCCCGAGGTTGGGGAGCAGCCTCGCCAAGGCGGCGGCGGCGCCCAATAACTTGGGCGCCAGCCGGCGGAAATGCTCGACGAAGTTCCACCGGCTGTCGAGGACGACGCCGAGATATCTCAGCGTCGACTCGACGCCGATCCGTACGCCCCCAACAATAATATGGGAGCCCTGAGGTGGCCCTTTTCGGGGACCGTGGAAACAAACGGCCTCCGATTTGGCCAGGGCCACCTCGAGACCCAACCGCCGGATGCGACCCACGACTTGCGCGACACCAGCCGTAGCTGAAATGGCAGCGCGCCTATAGTCCCTCCCCCGAGCCGTGACAAGGGTGTCGTCGGCATAACACGTCACGACGACACCAGGGAGAAGGACGCCTCGTATGACCCAGTCATAGCCGATGTTCCACAGGAGCGGTCCAAGAACCGATCCCTGTGGAACACCGCAGGTCATCTCTCGCCGACCGAGAGCATTGCGACCCGGGTAAACTACCGCTCTATCACTAAGATAGGCCCCGACTATGCGGCGGAGGTAGGTCGGCACTCGATGGTACACGAGTGCCTCCCTGACGCAGCTCCAGGGCAAGGAGTTGAACGCGTTGGCGATGTCGAGCGACACCGCCAACACCACCTCGCCCCGGGACAACGCGTCCTCCGCCAGACTCCTCACGCGCATGATAGCATGCACGGTGGAGCGCCCACGGCGAAAACCAAACTGGTTTTCCGCCAGATCCGGCCCGACTTCGCTAAGGTGCTCGACGAGGCGGCTCGCGATGATACGCTCGAAGAGCTTCGCCACCTCGTCGAGAAGCACTATGGGCCGGTAGGCGGACGGAGAGTCCGCCGGGCGCCCCTCCTTCTTGAGGAGGACCAGCTTGCCGGTTTTCCACAGCAGCGGAAATCGGCCCTCCTCAAGGCACGCACTGAGGAGCCCTATCAGTCGGGGCTCGAGCTCCCGAAGGGCCAGGACCCACGCACGGCCTGGAATGCCGTCCGGTCCTGGCGCGGTGTTTTTGGCTTGAAGCCTCTTCACCGCAGCTCGAAGCTCTACCCGGGTCACTTCGGGTACGTCGTCGTCGTCCGCGTTGGGAGCCATGGGAGGCAGAACCATCAGCGGAGGAGGGTGCTCCGCCCTCTGAGGGAACAGAGCAGCCACCACTTCCTCCAGCAGTTGTGGCTGGAGACTCTGGGACAGTGGAGGCGCCCACGGGCGAAGTTTGCCCCGTACCAAAAGGTATGGACGCCCCCACGGATCACGGTCCAGAGTCTCCAAGAACTGCTCGCGGGCCTGATCTTTGGCCCGCGAGATGGCTGCCTGCAGCCGTTTTTTGGCCGCTCTGTACGCCTCGTACAGCTCTGCCTCCCTGGCCTCGGCATCGGGAGGGCGGCGACGCCTCCTGCGGAGTCTGGTGTACTGGCGGCGCGCCGCGACACAGTCGCGACGCAGTTGCGCGATCGCCTGCGACCACCAGTACACCTGACGCTTGGCGGGTCTGCGTCGGACCCGCGGCATCGCCGCGTCGCAAATTTGCGACATCGCTTCCTGGAACCACTCGGCCTCCATCTCGATGTTCTCAGGCCTGTCCGGTGCTCTCACCCAGGCCTGAACGATGGAAGCCTCCAGGAGCGCCTCCCGATCCAGTTGTCTCAAGGACCAACGCGGACTGTTCTCTCCCGGGGCCGCTCTGGCCGGCGCGTCATGGTTTTCGGCGGAGACGTCGAATCGGATGTACAAGTGATCCGACAGAGTCTCCACCTCCTCGATGACACGCCAGTCCACGACACGGCGGGCTAGTGCGGGGCTGGCGAAGGCGAGATCGACAATCGACCCGCCCCGCTGACGCACGCACGTGTTTACGGCTCCCCGGTTGAGAACGAGTAGGCCGTGTGCCACGGCCCACTCCTCGAGCACCTCACCCCTGACGTCCGTGGCCGGGGAACCCCAAGCCAAGGATTTGGCATTGAAGTCCCCGAGGACGAGAACGGGGTGAGGGTGGCTTCGAGCGACGACGGTACCCACTAGGGCTAAAAAAGCCTCAAAGTCGGCGAGAGGGCGGTTGGGGGAGAAATACACCCCAACCACCACGAGACTATCTAGGCGCGCTGCCACAAAGCCCTGGCCCCTCGAACAGCAAACGAGGGGCACTGTGGGCGACGACATGATGGCCACCGAGCCATCCCCGTCCGACACCCAGTCATCCCGGGGTGGAACGTAGTACGGCTCGGCGACCACCGTCACATTTATGTTCCACTGCGCCATGGTCTGCAGGAGGAGGTCCTGAGCCCTGGCGCAGTGGTTTATATTCCCCTGGAGGAAGCGGAGTGGAGCCATCACTGGCAGTCCATCTCCGCTCCCTCCTCGGGACGATCAGGTTTTTTGCCGCCAGCCGGTTTGCTGGCTGGCGGCTTGGCCACGGCTTTTGGCCCTTTTTTGCCCTTCTTGGCCGGCCTGTTGCAGGCTCTGCCGATCCGGTGATCCGCCGGCCTGCTTGCCGCCGCACACACCACGCAGTGCGGCGCAGCCCCGCAGGTGCCGGCCTTATGACCGGGTTGACCGCAGCGGAAACAACAACCACTGCGGTCTTCCGCCTTGCAGCCAGCACCCACGTGGCCAATCTGCAGGCACCGGAAGCACCGGGTCGGCCTGGCCTCCAACAGCCTGACCTGGGCGGAGACCCATCCCACCAGCAGGCGTTTGGCGTCGGCCAGTTTCTTGGCCGCCGCCACGGGACAACTCACTAGGGCTGTGCCCAGCCCGCTGCGGTCCGGCTTTACTTCGCCGGACTTCACGAGCCCTGGGGCACAGCCCCCAGCCCTTGCGACGGCGGCGACCAATTCGCCAGCCGCCACGGAGTCATCCAGGCCCGAAACGCGAAGATCCGCGCATTTGACGGGCCTGGAGACGCGAACGTCCTCCGCCGGAAACAGCGTCCTCAGCTTTTCGGCGAGGACGTCCGCTTTATCGCCGCTGGTGGTGCCGGGTATCTCCAGCAGACGGGCTCCAGTGCGGGTGGACTTGCACCGGAGACCCGCCGCTATACCCAATTCGGCAGGGTTTATTTGGGCCTTTGCCGTGGCCAGAACCTGGGCGTACGTCGCCCCCCTCTCGACGGCCGCCGGCTGCAGAGTGAGAACTACCGCAGCCGAGCGGGGGGCGCGTAACGCCGCCTGTTTTTTGGCAGCCTTCTTGGCTGCCTTTCTTTTATTTTTCTTTTTCTTCGCTTTGGCTCCCGCCGTCTCCCATCCGCCCTCTCTGGGCTTGGGAGCGGGAGCCGCAGCCTGCGCTGGTCGTCCTTGCTTCTTTGGCGCAGGGCCTGGTCGAGCGGCAGCAGGGGCAGTCTGCGAGGGCAGTGCCGCAGGCGGTGCCGGCCGCGAAGCCACAGGCCTGGTCGAAGGGCCAGCTGCCACTGCCGCAAATGTCCTTCGATCCGCCGCAAGAGGGGGACGCAGCACCTTCCCCTCTAGCACGGAGAAGCGTGCGCCCAGCTGCTTGATGAGCTGGAGAAGATCCGGCTCGCCTCTCCGTGCCGCCGCGTCCTCCGGCGCTGGTTGCTCTCGGCGGATCGCCGCGAGGTCCGCCCGCAGTGCCTGTTGTTCGTCCTGCAGCGCCCGCATCTGGGCAGCCATGCGGGCGTTCTCTGCCCGCAGCCGCCGGACCTCTTCGTTGGAGGTCCTGTTAAACAGGACCTCCGCCACCTCAGCGATGGATGTCGCTGCATCCTTCAAGCCCTTCTGGCTGGCGCCCTTCAGGTGCTTGGAGATCTTGGCAATGGTGCGAATTGCACCTACCGCGACCTCCAAGCGCTCCTTTAAGGCACCAGCCGAGAGCTCTTCCACGTCGGAGGGGTCCGCCAACGCCTCCGACAGCCGGGATGCCCTGTCAGCCGTAACCCGCTGGGTGACCTCGGCGATACGGCGGTCCGAGTCAGCCTCCTCAGCTTCCTTGGCCGCCGCGCGCCTGGCCTCTGCCGCCTCCTTGCGGGCCTGGCCTACACCGACATATTTCCCGTGGGTTAGGGCACCCTGGCCCCGTCCGCGCTTTGAGGCTCTGGTGCGCGAGCCAACCGGCGCCTCCTCCGAACCCGAGGCCGAATCCGACCCCGGGTTGCTCTCGTCGGTGTGGGAGCGCTTCCTCCAGAACTCCCTGGATGAAGCGCCACCCTCGGCGACGATCATCGGCTCGCTGCCCGAAGACAGCGCGCCTAACTCCTCCATACTACACGACTGTGTACTGCCCGGGCGCGCAGGACTGGGCGTGCGCAGCATCTCCGGGTCTTTTGGTTTGCTGTTACGTGCTGAAACAGCAGGACGATCAGTTGCCCCCCCCCAGAATACGATGGGGGCTGACCGGCAGGACTCCGCCGGTGTGGGATTCCCCGTCTGCGGAGCAGACGGAACCCACCTGGGTACTACTTTTACTTTTCGTCTTATTCATTTTAATTCTACTTTTATTAACGAGGGTGGGTTCCCTCGAGGGTTTTTGAGAACCCGAAGGAACTCAGGGCGGAACTCACCCTGAGTTCCCTCGGTGACGCCTTGGGACCGAGTTCCCCTCGGCCATGCAGCCCCTGGCCGGCGCCAAGCTTGAGCTTTGGGTAATTTTTTATAGTGGTTTTCTTCCACGCGGTCCGAAGACCCCCATCCCTGTCCGTTCAGGATTACGGGTCGGGCCGAACGGTTGTCTGCATCAGACAAATCCGTCGCCCCTGACACGATGCCCGGCAGCACGGATGCATGCCAGGCCCGCCAGAAGGTAATTTTTTATAGAGGTTTTCTTCCTCGCAGCCCCCACCCCGGAGGGTGGCGGCCCTCGCCCCCAACACCGCTGGGTCGGGATTACGAGATGAAGTGCCTGGCAGCAAAATGCATGCCAGGCCCTTCCTAGGGTAATTTTTTATAGAGGTTTTCTTCCTCGCAGCCCCCACCCCGGAGGGAGGCGGCCCTCGCTCCCGACTCCCGCGAGAGAGTCGGGCTTGCGAGTTGGCAGAACAGTGCCGGAGAATCCGCCACTGCCCCACCCTAGACTCTCCACAATGCTCTCTGCTTAACAGAGAGACATGTGGAAAGCGGGGGTAATTTTTTATAGAGGTTTTCTTCCTCGCAGCCTATACCCCTAGAGGCTTCGGCCCTCGCTCCCGGCTCTCGCGAGAGAGCCAGGTCTACGAGTTGGAGGTCTCCGAGGAGACCCCTCTGAAGGACTATTCGCCATCTGCCAATGAATTCCAGGCCTGAAACCAAACCTGGAATTGATTGACAGACGCCCAGGGCACACCGGCCTGGACACATGCACTTCCCACCGGACGTATCCGGATAGGAACCACGGCATCCAGGCACACGGGGAGGTTGTCCTTATAGTGCCCCAACCTAACCTAACCTTTTTTTTTTTTTTTTTTTTTTTTTTTTTTTATACGTGGGAAATGCATTACGCATACGCACCCGCCCGGGCAAGGCGGGGGTTATGTCGGACTCTCCGACCGCACTCAAAGCGCGGCCAGCATACCGACTAAAACCCACGGTGTTCCTCCAGACGGCCAGAGTGTCGGGGTCACGGGAGTCGCTTGCGCATTCATCCGCGACCCCGACGGGCCATGGCCCGCTCACCGCGAGCGGGCCCCGTCCGATTTAGGGGCCTAGCCCCCCCTCATTCGAGAGGCGCGTGCGGAACACGCGCACTGCCGTCTCGGGCCCGTGCTGTTCGGGCGGCGACTGCCCGATCGCCGCCCGCAGGCCAACTCGGCCGCAGAGGATAGGGAGAACGGCGCATCGCAATACCGACACTCCTCTTCCCCTGCGGCCCCACCGCGTCCGCAATCTGGCGGTTGCGGCCCCGCCGAGGCCGCGGAAGGTAGGGAGAGCGGCGCACCGTTATACCGGCACTCCTCTCCCGCCGCGGCCCCGCCACTCCTCAGCCGCAGTGTTGCCGAAGCAACACTGCAGCCCGACCCAGTTGCGGTGCCGCCCAACAGCACCGCAACCCACCAGAGCCGCTCCATCGTGGGCTTACTGGCAAAGCCCAGAGGAGCGGCGCCTCCTTGGGGTTCCTCTTGGTTCACCGTGGTCCTTGGTAACCACGGCTACTAAGCCCCCCCGCCGCGACAAGGCGAGAACCCCGTTGGGGGGGAACCTAACCTAACCTTTTTTTTTTTTTTTTTTTTTTTTCGTGGGAAACTCTTTTGGTTTTATGTTGTTTGTTGACTAATTAGCAGGTAGTTTTTATCCCTTGGTTATACTCCAACGGGAACACGTGTCAAATTACACATTTTTCAGGAGCTTAGTACATTTTGACGAAATTTTTGCAGTTTTTAATTTTTCTATAGCACTAGACGTATTCCAAATTCCTGTGTATCATTTGTTTTGGCTTGAGGACGGTGAGACCTATCTAGGGATACCTCTGGATCGCTTCTGCACCCTCTGAAACACACAAAAATAGTTAAAACAGTGGTGTCACCGCATACTTTTCAGTAAATTTTTGAACAAAGTCGCTAATAACTTTTGACCGTGAACCCTGGTGGTGTCCGGGATAGTCTCGTCTTGTAGCTGGTGATCAGCCGCGTCTTTTGACACCCCTCGCGTCCAGATCGGGCGAAGGGAACTTGAAAAATTTGACGTTTTCGTAGACTCGTGTTCTATACACATATACATATATACATACAAAAGTCTACCTTAGGGAGCTGATGTTAGAAATTTTACTTGCTATTTTTTGAAATTTTCTTTTGGTTTTATGTTGTTTGTTGACTAATTAGCAGGTAGTTTTTATCCCTTGGTTATACTCCAACGGGAACACGTGTCAAATTACACATTTTTCAGGAGCTTAGTACATTTTGACGAAATTTTTGCAGTTTTTAATTTTTCTATAGCACTAGACGTATTCCAAATTCCTGTGTATCATTTGTTTTGGCTTGAGGACGGTGAGACCTATCTAGGGATACCTCTGGATCGCTTCTGCACCCTCTGAAACACACAAAAATAGTTAAAACAGTGGTGTCACCGCATACTTTTCAGTAAATTTTTGAACAAAGTCGCTAATAACTTTTGACCGTGAACCCTGGTGGTGTCCGGGATAGTCTCGTCTTGTAGCTGGTGATCAGCCGCGTCTTTTGACACCCCTCGCGTCCAGATCGGGCGAAGGGAACTTGAAAAATTTGACGTTTTCGTAGACTCGTGTTCTATACACATATACATATATACATACAAAAGTCTACCTTAGGGAGCTGATGTTAGAAATTTTACTTGCTATTTTTTGAAATTTTCTTTTGGTTTTATGTTGTTTGTTGACTAATTAGCAGGTAGTTTTTATCCCTTGGTTATACTCCAACGGGAACACGTGTCAAATTACACATTTTTCAGGAGCTTAGTACATTTTGACGAAATTTTTGCAGTTTTTAATTTTTCTATAGCACTAGACGTATTCCAAATTCCTGTGTATCATTTGTTTTGGCTTGAGGACGGTGAGACCTATCTAGGGATACCTCTGGATCGCTTCTGCACCCTCTGAAACACACAAAAATAGTTAAAACAGTGGTGTCACCGCATACTTTTCAGTAAATTTTTGAACAAAGTCGCTAATAACTTTTGACCGTGAACCCTGGTGGTGTCCGGGATAGTCTCGTCTTGTAGCTGGTGATCAGCCGCGTCTTTTGACACCCCTCGCGTCCAGATCGGGCGAAGGGAACTTGAAAAATTTGACGTTTTCGTAGACTCGTGTTCTATACACATATACATATATACATACAAAAGTCTACCTTAGGGAGCTGATGTTAGAAATTTTACTTGCTATTTTTTGAAATTTTCTTTTGGTTTTATGTTGTTTGTTGACTAATTAGCAGGTAGTTTTTATCCCTTGGTTATACTCCAACGGGAACACGTGTCAAATTACACATTTTTCAGGAGCTTAGTACATTTTGACGAAATTTTTGCAGTTTTTAAATTTTTCTATAGCACTAGACGTATTCCAAATTCCTGTGTATCATTTGTTTTGGCTTGAGGACGGTGAGACCTATCTAGGGATACCTCTGGATCGTTTCTGCACCCTCTGAAACATACAAAAACAGTTAAAACAGTGGTGTCACCGCATACTTTTCAGTAAATTTTTGAACAAAGTCGCTAATAACTTTTGACCGTGAACCCTGGTGGTGTCCGGGATAGTCTCGTCTTGTAGCTGGTGATCAGCCGCGTCTTTTGACACCCCTCGCGTCCAGATCGGGCGAAGGGAACTTGAAAAATTTGACGTTTTCGTAGACTCGTGTTCTATACACATATACATATATACATACAAAAGTCTACCTTAGGGAGCTGATGTTAGAAATTTTACTTGCTATTTTTTGAAATTTTCTTTTGGTTTTATGTTGTTTGTTGACTAATTAGCAGGTAGTTTTTATCCCTTGGTTATACTCCAACGGGAACACGTGTCAAATTACACATTTTTCAGGAGCTTAGTACATTTTGACGAAATTTTTGCAGTTTTTAATTTTTCTATAGCACTAGACGTATTCCAAATTCCTGTGTATCATTTGTTTTGGCTTGAGGACGGTGAGACCTATCTAGGGATACCTCTGGATCGCTTCTGCACCCTCTGAAACACACAAAAATAGTTAAAACAGTGGTGTCACCGCATACTTTTCAGTAAATTTTTGAACAAAGTCGCTAATAACTTTTGACCGTGAACCCTGGTGGTGTCCGGGATAGTCTCGTCTTGTAGCTGGTGATCAGCCGCGTCTTTTGACACCCCTCGCGTCCAGATCGGGCGAAGGGAACTTGAAAAATTTGACGTTTTCGTAGACTCGTGTTCTATACACATATACATATATACATACAAAAGTCTACCTTAGGGAGCTGATGTTAGAAATTTTACTTGCTATTTTTTGAAATTTTCTTTTGGTTTTATGTTGTTTGTTGACTAATTAGCAGGTAGTTTTTATCCCTTGGTTATACTCCAACGGGAACACGTGTCAAATTACACATTTTTCAGGAGCTTAGTACATTTTGACGAAATTTTTGCAGTTTTTAATTTTTCTATAGCACTAGACGTATTCCAAATTCCTGTGTATCATTTGTTTTGGCTTGAGGACGGTGAGACCTATCTAGGGATACCTCTGGATCGCTTCTGCACCCTCTGAAACACACAAAAATAGTTAAAACAGTGGTGTCACCGCATACTTTTCAGTAAATTTTTGAACAAAGTCGCTAATAACTTTTGACCGTGAACCCTGGTGGTGTCCGGGATAGTCTCGTCTTGTAGCTGGTGATCAGCCGCGTCTTTTGACACCCCTCGCGTCCAGATCGGGCGAAGGGAACTTGAAAAATTTGACGTTTTCGTAGACTCGTGTTCTATACACATATACATATATACATACAAAAGTCTACCTTAGGGAGCTGATGTTAGAAATTTTACTTGCTATTTTTTGAAATTTTCTTTTGGTTTTATGTTGTTTGTTGACTAATTAGCAGGTAGTTTTTATCCCTTGGTTATACTCCAACGGGAACACGTGTCAAATTACACATTTTTCAGGAGCTTAGTACATTTTGACGAAATTTTTGCAGTTTTTAATTTTTCTATAGCACTAGACGTATTCCAAATTCCTGTGTATCATTTGTTTTGGCTTGAGGACGGTGAGACCTGTCTAGGGATATCTCTGGATCGCTTCTGCACCCTCTGAAACACACAAAAATAGTTAAAACAGTGGTATTACCGCATACTTTTCAGAAAATTTTTGAACAAAGTCGCTAATAACTTTTGACCGTGAACCCTGGTGGTGTCCGGGATAGTCTCGTCTTGTAGCTGGTGATCAGCCGCGTCTTTTGACACCCCTCGCGTCCAGATCGGGCGAAGGGAACTTGAAAAATTTGACGTTTTCGTAGACTCGTGTTCTATACACATATACATATATACATACAAAAGTCTACCTTAGGGAGCTGATGTTAGAAATTTTACTTGCTATTTTTTGAAATTTTCTTTTGGTTTTATGTTGTTTGTTGACTAATTAGCAGGTAGTTTTTATCCCTTGGTTATACTCCAACGGGAACACGTGTCAAATTACACATTTTTCAGGAGCTTAGTACATTTTGACGAAATTTTTGCAGTTTTTAAATTTTTCTATAGCACTAGACGTATTCCAAATTCCTGTGTATCATTTGTTTTGGCTTGAGGACGGTGAGACCTATCTAGGGATACCTCTGGATCGTTTCTGCACCCTCTGAAACATACAAAAACAGTTAAAACAGTGGTGTCACCGCATACTTTTCAGTAAATTTTTGAACAAAGTCGCTAATAACTTTTGACCGTGAACCCTGGTGGTGTCCGGGATAGTCTCGTCTTGTAGCTGGTGATCAGCCGCGTCTTTTGACACCCCTCGCGTCCAGATCGGGCGAAGGGAACTTGAAAAATTTGACGTTTTCGTAGACTCGTGTTCTATACACATATACATATATACATACAAAAGTCTACCTTAGGGAGCTGATGTTAGAAATTTTACTTGCTATTTTTTGAAATTTTCTTTTGGTTTTATGTTGTTTGTTGACTAATTAGCAGGTAGTTTTTATCCCTTGGTTATACTCCAACGGGAACACGTGTCAAATTACACATTTTTCAGGAGCTTAGTACATTTTGACGAAATTTTTGCAGTTTTTAATTTTTCTATAGCACTAGACGTATTCCAAATTCCTGTGTATCATTTGTTTTGGCTTGAGGACGGTGAGACCTATCTAGGGATACCTCTGGATCGCTTCTGCACCCTCTGAAACACACAAAAATAGTTAAAACAGTGGTGTCACCGCATACTTTTCAGTAAATTTTTGAACAAAGTCGCTAATAACTTTTGACCGTGAACCCTGGTGGTGTCCGGGATAGTCTCGTCTTGTAGCTGGTGATCAGCCGCGTCTTTTGACACCCCTCGCGTCCAGATCGGGCGAAGGGAACTTGAAAAATTTGACGTTTTCGTAGACTCGTGTTCTATACACATATACATATATACATACAAAAGTCTACCTTAGGGAGCTGATGTTAGAAATTTTACTTGCTATTTTTTGAAATTTTCTTTTGGTTTTATGTTGTTTGTTGACTAATTAGCAGGTAGTTTTTATCCCTTGGTTATACTCCAACGGGAACACGTGTCAAATTACACATTTTTCAGGAGCTTAGTACATTTTGACGAAATTTTTGCAGTTTTTAATTTTTCTATAGCACTAGACGTATTCCAAATTCCTGTGTATCATTTGTTTTGGCTTGAGGACGGTGAGACCTATCTAGGGATACCTCTGGATCGTTTCTGCACCCTCTGAAACATACAAAAACAGTTAAAACAGTGGTGTCACCGCATACTTTTCAGTAAATTTTTGAACAAAGTCGCTAATAACTTTTGACCGTGAACCCTGGTGGTGTCCGGGATAGTCTCGTCTTGTAGCTGGTGATCAGCCGCGTCTTTTGACACCCCTCGCGTCCAGATCGGGCGAAGGGAACTTGAAAAATTTGACGTTTTCGTAGACTCGTGTTCTATACACATATACATATATACATACAAAAGTCTACCTTAGGGAGCTGATGTTAGAAATTTTACTTGCTATTTTTTGAAATTTTCTTTTGGTTTTATGTTGTTTGTTGACTAATTAGCAGGTAGTTTTTATCCCTTGGTTATACTCCAACGGGAACACGTGTCAAATTACACATTTTTCAGGAGCTTAGTACATTTTGACGAAATTTTTGCAGTTTTTAATTTTTCTATAGCACTAGACGTATTCCAAATTCCTGTGTATCATTTGTTTTGGCTTGAGGACGGTGAGACCTATCTAGGGATACCTCTGGATCGCTTCTGCACCCTCTGAAACACACAAAAATAGTTAAAACAGTGGTGTCACCGCATACTTTTCAGTAAATTTTTGAACAAAGTCGCTAATAACTTTTGACCGTGAACCCTGGTGGTGTCCGGGATAGTCTCGTCTTGTAGCTGGTGATCAGCCGCGTCTTTTGACACCCCTCGCGTCCAGATCGGGCGAAGGGAACTTGAAAAATTTGACGTTTTCGTAGACTCGTGTTCTATACACATATACATATATACATACAAAAGTCTACCTTAGGGAGCTGATGTTAGAAATTTTACTTGCTATTTTTTGAAATTTTCTTTTGGTTTTATGTTGTTTGTTGACTAATTAGCAGGTAGTTTTTATCCCTTGGTTATACTCCAACGGGAACACGTGTCAAATTACACATTTTTCAGGAGCTTAGTACATTTTGACGAAATTTTTGCAGTTTTTAATTTTTCTATAGCACTAGACGTATTCCAAATTCCTGTGTATCATTTGTTTTGGCTTGAGGACGGTGAGACCTATCTAGGGATACCTCTGGATCGCTTCTGCACCCTCTGAAACACACAAAAATAGTTAAAACAGTGGTGTCACCGCATACTTTTCAGTAAATTTTTGAACAAAGTCGCTAATAACTTTTGACCGTGAACCCTGGTGGTGTCCGGGATAGTCTCGTCTTGTAGCTGGTGATCAGCCGCGTCTTTTGACACCCCTCGCGTCCAGATCGGGCGAAGGGAACTTGAAAAATTTGACGTTTTCGTAGACTCGTGTTCTATACACATATACATATATACATACAAAAGTCTACCTTAGGGAGCTGATGTTAGAAATTTTACTTGCTATTTTTTGAAATTTTCTTTTGGTTTTATGTTGTTTGTTGACTAATTAGCAGGTAGTTTTTATCCCTTGGTTATACTCCAACGGGAACACGTGTCAAATTACACATTTTTCAGGAGCTTAGTACATTTTGACGAAATTTTTGCAGTTTTTAAATTTTTCTATAGCACTAGACGTATTCCAAATTCCTGTGTATCATTTGTTTTGGCTTGAGGACGGTGAGACCTATCTAGGGATACCTCTGGATCGTTTCTGCACCCTCTGAAACATACAAAAACAGTTAAAACAGTGGTGTCACCGCATACTTTTCAGTAAATTTTTGAACAAAGTCGCTAATAACTTTTGACCGTGAACCCTGGTGGTGTCCGGGATAGTCTCGTCTTGTAGCTGGTGATCAGCCGCGTCTTTTGACACCCCTCGCGTCCAGATCGGGCGAAGGGAACTTGAAAAATTTGACGTTTTCGTAGACTCGTGTTCTATACACATATACATATATACATACAAAAGTCTACCTTAGGGAGCTGATGTTAGAAATTTTACTTGCTATTTTTTGAAATTTTCTTTTGGTTTTATGTTGTTTGTTGACTAATTAGCAGGTAGTTTTTATCCCTTGGTTATACTCCAACGGGAACACGTGTCAAATTACACATTTTTCAGGAGCTTAGTACATTTTGACGAAATTTTTGCAGTTTTTAATTTTTCTATAGCACTAGACGTATTCCAAATTCCTGTGTATCATTTGTTTTGGCTTGAGGACGGTGAGACCTATCTAGGGATACCTCTGGATCGCTTCTGCACCCTCTGAAACACACAAAAATAGTTAAAACAGTGGTGTCACCGCATACTTTTCAGTAAATTTTTGAACAAAGTCGCTAATAACTTTTGACCGTGAACCCTGGTGGTGTCCGGGATAGTCTCGTCTTGTAGCTGGTGATCAGCCGCGTCTTTTGACACCCCTCGCGTCCAGATCGGGCGAAGGGAACTTGAAAAATTTGACGTTTTCGTAGACTCGTGTTCTATACACATATACATATATACATACAAAAGTCTACCTTAGGGAGCTGATGTTAGAAATTTTACTTGCTATTTTTTGAAATTTTCTTTTGGTTTTATGTTGTTTGTTGACTAATTAGCAGGTAGTTTTTATCCCTTGGTTATACTCCAACGGGAACACGTGTCAAATTACACATTTTTCAGGAGCTTAGTACATTTTGACGAAATTTTTGCAGTTTTTAATTTTTCTATAGCACTAGACGTATTCCAAATTCCTGTGTATCATTTGTTTTGGCTTGAGGACGGTGAGACCTATCTAGGGATACCTCTGGATCGTTTCTGCACCCTCTGAAACATACAAAAACAGTTAAAACAGTGGTGTCACCGCATACTTTTCAGTAAATTTTTGAACAAAGTCGCTAATAACTTTTGACCGTGAACCCTGGTGGTGTCCGGGATAGTCTCGTCTTGTAGCTGGTGATCAGCCGCGTCTTTTGACACCCCTCGCGTCCAGATCGGGCGAAGGGAACTTGAAAAATTTGACGTTTTCGTAGACTCGTGTTCTATACACATATACATATATACATACAAAAGTCTACCTTAGGGAGCTGATGTTAGAAATTTTACTTGCTATTTTTTGAAATTTTCTTTTGGTTTTATGTTGTTTGTTGACTAATTAGCAGGTAGTTTTTATCCCTTGGTTATACTCCAACGGGAACACGTGTCAAATTACACATTTTTCAGGAGCTTAGTACATTTTGACGAAATTTTTGCAGTTTTTAATTTTTCTATAGCACTAGACGTATTCCAAATTCCTGTGTATCATTTGTTTTGGCTTGAGGACGGTGAGACCTATCTAGGGATACCTCTGGATCGCTTCTGCACCCTCTGAAACACACAAAAATAGTTAAAACAGTGGTGTCACCGCATACTTTTCAGTAAATTTTTGAACAAAGTCGCTAATAACTTTTGACCGTGAACCCTGGTGGTGTCCGGGATAGTCTCGTCTTGTAGCTGGTGATCAGCCGCGTCTTTTGACACCCCTCGCGTCCAGATCGGGCGAAGGGAACTTGAAAAATTTGACGTTTTCGTAGACTCGTGTTCTATACACATATACATATATACATACAAAAGTCTACCTTAGGGAGCTGATGTTAGAAATTTTACTTGCTATTTTTTGAAATTTTCTTTTGGTTTTATGTTGTTTGTTGACTAATTAGCAGGTAGTTTTTATCCCTTGGTTATACTCCAACGGGAACACGTGTCAAATTACACATTTTTCAGGAGCTTAGTACATTTTGACGAAATTTTTGCAGTTTTTAATTTTTCTATAGCACTAGACGTATTCCAAATTCCTGTGTATCATTTGTTTTGGCTTGAGGACGGTGAGACCTATCTAGGGATACCTCTGGATCGCTTCTGCACCCTCTGAAACACACAAAAATAGTTAAAACAGTGGTATTACCGCATACTTTTCAGAAAATTTTTGAACAAAGTCGCTAATAACTTTTGACCGTGAACCCTGGTGGTGTCCGGGATAGTCTCGTCTTGTAGCTGGTGATCAGCCGCGTCTTTTGACACCCCTCGCGTCCAGATCGGGCGAAGGGAACTTGAAAAATTTGACGTTTTCGTAGACTCGTGTTCTATACACATATACATATATACATACAAAAGTCTACCTTAGGGAGCTGATGTTAGAAATTTTACTTGCTATTTTTTGAAATTTTCTTTTGGTTTTATGTTGTTTGTTGACTAATTAGCAGGTAGTTTTTATCCCTTGGTTATACTCCAACGGGAACACGTGTCAAATTACACATTTTTCAGGAGCTTAGTACATTTTGACGAAATTTTTGCAGTTTTTAATTTTTCTATAGCACTAGACGTATTCCAAATTCCTGTGTATCATTTGTTTTGGCTTGAGGACGGTGAGACCTATCTAGGGATACCTCTGGATCGCTTCTGCACCCTCTGAAACACACAAAAATAGTTAAAACAGTGGTATTACCGCATACTTTTCAGTAAATTTTTGAACAAAGTCGCTAATAACTTTTGACCGTGAACCCTGGTGGTGTCCGGGATAGTCTCGTCTTGTAGCTGGTGATCAGCCGCGTCTTTTGACACCCCTCGCGTCCAGATCGGGCGAAGGGAACTTGAAAAATTTGACGTTTTCGTAGACTCGTGTTCTATACACATATACATATATACATACAAAAGTCTACCTTAGGGAGCTGATGTTAGAAATTTTACTTGCTATTTTTTGAAATTTTCTTTTGGTTTTATGTTGTTTGTTGACTAATTAGCAGGTAGTTTTTATCCCTTGGTTATACTCCAACGGGAACACGTGTCAAATTACACATTTTTCAGGAGCTTAGTACATTTTGACGAAATTTTTGCAGTTTTTAATTTTTCTATAGCACTAGACGTATTCCAAATTCCTGTGTATCATTTGTTTTGGCTTGAGGACGGTGAGACCTATCTAGGGATACCTCTGGATCGCTTCTGCACCCTCTGAAACACACAAAAATAGTTAAAACAGTGGTGTCACCGCATACTTTTCAGTAAATTTTTGAACAAAGTCGCTAATAACTTTTGACCGTGAACCCTGGTGGTGTCCGGGATAGTCTCGTCTTGTAGCTGGTGATCAGCCGCGTCTTTTGACACCCCTCGCGTCCAGATCGGGCGAAGGGAACTTGAAAAATTTGACGTTTTCGTAGACTCGTGTTCTATACACATATACATATATACATACAAAAGTCTACCTTAGGGAGCTGATGTTAGAAATTTTACTTGCTATTTTTTGAAATTTTCTTTTGGTTTTATGTTGTTTGTTGACTAATTAGCAGGTAGTTTTTATCCCTTGGTTATACTCCAACGGGAACACGTGTCAAATTACACATTTTTCAGGAGCTTAGTACATTTTGACGAAATTTTTGCAGTTTTTAATTTTTCTATAGCACTAGACGTATTCCAAATTCCTGTGTATCATTTGTTTTGGCTTGAGGACGGTGAGACCTATCTAGGGATACCTCTGGATCGTTTCTGCACCCTCTGAAACATACAAAAACAGTTAAAACAGTGGTGTCACCGCATACTTTTCAGTAAATTTTTGAACAAAGTCGCTAATAACTTTTGACCGTGAACCCTGGTGGTGTCCGGGATAGTCTCGTCTTGTAGCTGGTGATCAGCCGCGTCTTTTGACACCCCTCGCGTCCAGATCGGGCGAAGGGAACTTGAAAAATTTGACGTTTTCGTAGACTCGTGTTCTATACACATATACATATATACATACAAAAGTCTACCTTAGGGAGCTGATGTTAGAAATTTTACTTGCTATTTTTTGAAATTTTCTTTTGGTTTTATGTTGTTTGTTGACTAATTAGCAGGTAGTTTTTATCCCTTGGTTATACTCCAACGGGAACACGTGTCAAATTACACATTTTTCAGGAGCTTAGTACATTTTGACGAAATTTTTGCAGTTTTTAATTTTTCTATAGCACTAGACGTATTCCAAATTCCTGTGTATCATTTGTTTTGGCTTGAGGACGGTGAGACCTATCTAGGGATACCTCTGGATCGCTTCTGCACCCTCTGAAACACACAAAAATAGTTAAAACAGTGGTGTCACCGCATACTTTTCAGTAAATTTTTGAACAAAGTCGCTAATAACTTTTGACCGTGAACCCTGGTGGTGTCCGGGATAGTCTCGTCTTGTAGCTGGTGATCAGCCGCGTCTTTTGACACCCCTCGCGTCCAGATCGGGCGAAGGGAACTTGAAAAATTTGACGTTTTCGTAGACTCGTGTTCTATACACATATACATATATACATACAAAAGTCTACCTTAGGGAGCTGATGTTAGAAATTTTACTTGCTATTTTTTGAAATTTTCTTTTGGTTTTATGTTGTTTGTTGACTAATTAGCAGGTAGTTTTTATCCCTTGGTTATACTCCAACGGGAACACGTGTCAAATTACACATTTTTCAGGAGCTTAGTACATTTTGACGAAATTTTTGCAGTTTTTAATTTTTCTATAGCACTAGACGTATTCCAAATTCCTGTGTATCATTTGTTTTGGCTTGAGGACGGTGAGACCTATCTAGGGATACCTCTGGATCGCTTCTGCACCCTCTGAAACACACAAAAATAGTTAAAACAGTGGTATTACCGCATACTTTTCAGAAAATTTTTGAACAAAGTCGCTAATAACTTTTGACCGTGAACCCTGGTGGTGTCCGGGATAGTCTCGTCTTGTAGCTGGTGATCAGCCGCGTCTTTTGACACCCCTCGCGTCCAGATCGGGCGAAGGGAACTTGAAAAATTTGACGTTTTCGTAGACTCGTGTTCTATACACATATACATATATACATACAAAAGTCTACCTTAGGGAGCTGATGTTAGAAATTTTACTTGCTATTTTTTGAAATTTTCTTTTGGTTTTATGTTGTTTGTTGACTAATTAGCAGGTAGTTTTTATCCCTTGGTTATACTCCAACGGGAACACGTGTCAAATTACACATTTTTCAGGAGCTTAGTACATTTTGACGAAATTTTTGCAGTTTTTAATTTTTCTATAGCACTAGACGTATTCCAAATTCCTGTGTATCATTTGTTTTGGCTTGAGGACGGTGAGACCTATCTAGGGATACCTCTGGATCGCTTCTGCACCCTCTGAAACACACAAAAATAGTTAAAACAGTGGTATTACCGCATACTTTTCAGAAAATTTTTGAACAAAGTCGCTAATAACTTTTGACCGTGAACCCTGGTGGTGTCCGGGATAGTCTCGTCTTGTAGCTGGTGATCAGCCGCGTCTTTTGACACCCCTCGCGTCCAGATCGGGCGAAGGGAACTTGAAAAATTTGACGTTTTCGTAGACTCGTGTTCTATACACATATACATATATACATACAAAAGTCTACCTTAGGGAGCTGATGTTAGAAATTTTACTTGCTATTTTTTGAAATTTTCTTTTGGTTTTATGTTGTTTGTTGACTAATTAGCAGGTAGTTTTTATCCCTTGGTTATACTCCAACGGGAACACGTGTCAAATTACACATTTTTCAGGAGCTTAGTACATTTTGACGAAATTTTTGCAGTTTTTAATTTTTCTATAGCACTAGACGTATTCCAAATTCCTGTGTATCATTTGTTTTGGCTTGAGGACGGTGAGACCTATCTAGGGATACCTCTGGATCGCTTCTGCACCCTCTGAAACACACAAAAATAGTTAAAACAGTGGTGTCACCGCATACTTTTCAGTAAATTTTTGAACAAAGTCGCTAATAACTTTTGACCGTGAACCCTGGTGGTGTCCGGGATAGTCTCGTCTTGTAGCTGGTGATCAGCCGCGTCTTTTGACACCCCTCGCGTCCAGATCGGGCGAAGGGAACTTGAAAAATTTGACGTTTTCGTAGACTCGTGTTCTATACACATATACATATATACATACAAAAGTCTACCTTAGGGAGCTGATGTTAGAAATTTTACTTGCTATTTTTTGAAATTTTCTTTTGGTTTTATGTTGTTTGTTGACTAATTAGCAGGTAGTTTTTATCCCTTGGTTATACTCCAACGGGAACACGTGTCAAATTACACATTTTTCAGGAGCTTAGTACATTTTGACGAAATTTTTGCAGTTTTTAATTTTTCTATAGCACTAGACGTATTCCAAATTCCTGTGTATCATTTGTTTTGGCTTGAGGACGGTGAGACCTATCTAGGGATACCTCTGGATCGCTTCTGCACCCTCTGAAACACACAAAAATAGTTAAAACAGTGGTGTCACCGCATACTTTTCAGTAAATTTTTGAACAAAGTCGCTAATAACTTTTGACCGTGAACCCTGGTGGTGTCCGGGATAGTCTCGTCTTGTAGCTGGTGATCAGCCGCGTCTTTTGACACCCCTCGCGTCCAGATCGGGCGAAGGGAACTTGAAAAATTTGACGTTTTCGTAGACTCGTGTTCTATACACATATACATATATACATACAAAAGTCTACCTTAGGGAGCTGATGTTAGAAATTTTACTTGCTATTTTTTGAAATTTTCTTTTGGTTTTATGTTGTTTGTTGACTAATTAGCAGGTAGTTTTTATCCCTTGGTTATACTCCAACGGGAACACGTGTCAAATTACACATTTTTCAGGAGCTTAGTACATTTTGACGAAATTTTTGCAGTTTTTAATTTTTCTATAGCACTAGACGTATTCCAAATTCCTGTGTATCATTTGTTTTGGCTTGAGGACGGTGAGACCTATCTAGGGATACCTCTGGATCGCTTCTGCACCCTCTGAAACACACAAAAATAGTTAAAACAGTGGTATTACCGCATACTTTTCAGAAAATTTTTGAACAAAGTCGCTAATAACTTTTGACCGTGAACCCTGGTGGTGTCCGGGATAGTCTCGTCTTGTAGCTGGTGATCAGCCGCGTCTTTTGACACCCCTCGCGTCCAGATCGGGCGAAGGGAACTTGAAAAATTTGACGTTTTCGTAGACTCGTGTTCTATACACATATACATATATACATACAAAAGTCTACCTTAGGGAGCTGATGTTAGAAATTTTACTTGCTATTTTTTGAAATTTTCTTTTGGTTTTATGTTGTTTGTTGACTAATTAGCAGGTAGTTTTTATCCCTTGGTTATACTCCAACGGGAACACGTGTCAAATTACACATTTTTCAGGAGCTTAGTACATTTTGACGAAATTTTTGCAGTTTTTAATTTTTCTATAGCACTAGACGTATTCCAAATTCCTGTGTATCATTTGTTTTGGCTTGAGGACGGTGAGACCTATCTAGGGATACCTCTGGATCGCTTCTGCACCCTCTGAAACACACAAAAATAGTTAAAACAGTGGTGTCACCGCATACTTTTCAGTAAATTTTTGAACAAAGTCGCTAATAACTTTTGACCGTGAACCCTGGTGGTGTCCGGGATAGTCTCGTCTTGTAGCTGGTGATCAGCCGCGTCTTTTGACACCCCTCGCGTCCAGATCGGGCGAAGGGAACTTGAAAAATTTGACGTTTTCGTAGACTCGTGTTCTATACACATATACATATATACATACAAAAGTCTACCTTAGGGAGCTGATGTTAGAAATTTTACTTGCTATTTTTTGAAATTTTCTTTTGGTTTTATGTTGTTTGTTGACTAATTAGCAGGTAGTTTTTATCCCTTGGTTATACTCCAACGGGAACACGTGTCAAATTACACATTTTTCAGGAGCTTAGTACATTTTGACGAAATTTTTGCAGTTTTTAATTTTTCTATAGCACTAGACGTATTCCAAATTCCTGTGTATCATTTGTTTTGGCTTGAGGACGGTGAGACCTATCTAGGGATACCTCTGGATCGTTTCTGCACCCTCTGAAACATACAAAAACAGTTAAAACAGTGGTGTCACCGCATACTTTTCAGTAAATTTTTGAACAAAGTCGCTAATAACTTTTGACCGTGAACCCTGGTGGTGTCCGGGATAGTCTCGTCTTGTAGCTGGTGATCAGCCGCGTCTTTTGACACCCCTCGCGTCCAGATCGGGCGAAGGGAACTTGAAAAATTTGACGTTTTCGTAGACTCGTGTTCTATACACATATACATATATACATACAAAAGTCTACCTTAGGGAGCTGATGTTAGAAATTTTACTTGCTATTTTTTGAAATTTTCTTTTGGTTTTATGTTGTTTGTTGACTAATTAGCAGGTAGTTTTTATCCCTTGGTTATACTCCAACGGGAACACGTGTCAAATTACACATTTTTCAGGAGCTTAGTACATTTTGACGAAATTTTTGCAGTTTTTAATTTTTCTATAGCACTAGACGTATTCCAAATTCCTGTGTATCATTTGTTTTGGCTTGAGGACGGTGAGACCTATCTAGGGATACCTCTGGATCGCTTCTGCACCCTCTGAAACACACAAAAATAGTTAAAACAGTGGTGTCACCGCATACTTTTCAGTAAATTTTTGAACAAAGTCGCTAATAACTTTTGACCGTGAACCCTGGTGGTGTCCGGGATAGTCTCGTCTTGTAGCTGGTGATCAGCCGCGTCTTTTGACACCCCTCGCGTCCAGATCGGGCGAAGGGAACTTGAAAAATTTGACGTTTTCGTAGACTCGTGTTCTATACACATATACATATATACATACAAAAGTCTACCTTAGGGAGCTGATGTTAGAAATTTTACTTGCTATTTTTTGAAATTTTCTTTTGGTTTTATGTTGTTTGTTGACTAATTAGCAGGTAGTTTTTATCCCTTGGTTATACTCCAACGGGAACACGTGTCAAATTACACATTTTTCAGGAGCTTAGTACATTTTGACGAAATTTTTGCAGTTTTTAATTTTTCTATAGCACTAGACGTATTCCAAATTCCTGTGTATCATTTGTTTTGGCTTGAGGACGGTGAGACCTATCTAGGGATACCTCTGGATCGCTTCTGCACCCTCTGAAACACACAAAAATAGTTAAAACAGTGGTATTACCGCATACTTTTCAGAAAATTTTTGAACAAAGTCGCTAATAACTTTTGACCGTGAACCCTGGTGGTGTCCGGGATAGTCTCGTCTTGTAGCTGGTGATCAGCCGCGTCTTTTGACACCCCTCGCGTCCAGATCGGGCGAAGGGAACTTGAAAAATTTGACGTTTTCGTAGACTCGTGTTCTATACACATATACATATATACATACAAAAGTCTACCTTAGGGAGCTGATGTTAGAAATTTTACTTGCTATTTTTTGAAATTTTCTTTTGGTTTTATGTTGTTTGTTGACTAATTAGCAGGTAGTTTTTATCCCTTGGTTATACTCCAACGGGAACACGTGTCAAATTACACATTTTTCAGGAGCTTAGTACATTTTGACGAAATTTTTGCAGTTTTTAATTTTTCTATAGCACTAGACGTATTCCAAATTCCTGTGTATCATTTGTTTTGGCTTGAGGACGGTGAGACCTATCTAGGGATACCTCTGGATC
Organism: Parascotia fuliginaria; assembly: GCA_963082885.1. Taxonomy (NCBI): domain Eukaryota; kingdom Metazoa; phylum Arthropoda; class Insecta; order Lepidoptera; family Erebidae; genus Parascotia; species Parascotia fuliginaria. The sequence continues at coordinate 7,187,492 of OY720201.1, read as the reverse complement.
GCTTCTGCACCCTCTGAAACACACAAAAATAGTTAAAACAGTGGTATTACCGCATACTTTTCAGTAAATTTTTGAACAAAGTCGCTAATAACTTTTGACCGTGAACCCTGGTGGTGTCCGGGATAGTCTCGTCTTGTAGCTGGTGATCAGCCGCGTCTTTTGACACCCCTCGCGTCCAGATCGGGCGAAGGGAACTTGAAAAATTTGACGTTTTCGTAGACTCGTGTTCTATACACATATACATATATACATACAAAAGTCTACCTTAGGGAGCTGATGTTAGAAATTTTACTTGCTATTTTTTGAAATTTTCTTTTGGTTTTATGTTGTTTGTTGACTAATTAGCAGGTAGTTTTTATCCCTTGGTTATACTCCAACGGGAACACGTGTCAAATTACACATTTTTCAGGAGCTTAGTACATTTTGACGAAATTTTTGCAGTTTTTAATTTTTCTATAGCACTAGACGTATTCCAAATTCCTGTGTATCATTTGTTTTGGCTTGAGGACGGTGAGACCTATCTAGGGATACCTCTGGATCGCTTCTGCACCCTCTGAAACACACAAAAATAGTTAAAACAGTGGTGTCACCGCATACTTTTCAGTAAATTTTTGAACAAAGTCGCTAATAACTTTTGACCGTGAACCCTGGTGGTGTCCGGGATAGTCTCGTCTTGTAGCTGGTGATCAGCCGCGTCTTTTGACACCCCTCGCGTCCAGATCGGGCGAAGGGAACTTGAAAAATTTGACGTTTTCGTAGACTCGTGTTCTATACACATATACATATATACATACAAAAGTCTACCTTAGGGAGCTGATGTTAGAAATTTTACTTGCTATTTTTTGAAATTTTCTTTTGGTTTTATGTTGTTTGTTGACTAATTAGCAGGTAGTTTTTATCCCTTGGTTATACTCCAACGGGAACACGTGTCAAATTACACATTTTTCAGGAGCTTAGTACATTTTGACGAAATTTTTGCAGTTTTTAATTTTTCTATAGCACTAGACGTATTCCAAATTCCTGTGTATCATTTGTTTTGGCTTGAGGACGGTGAGACCTATCTAGGGATACCTCTGGATCGTTTCTGCACCCTCTGAAACATACAAAAACAGTTAAAACAGTGGTGTCACCGCATACTTTTCAGTAAATTTTTGAACAAAGTCGCTAATAACTTTTGACCGTGAACCCTGGTGGTGTCCGGGATAGTCTCGTCTTGTAGCTGGTGATCAGCCGCGTCTTTTGACACCCCTCGCGTCCAGATCGGGCGAAGGGAACTTGAAAAATTTGACGTTTTCGTAGACTCGTGTTCTATACACATATACATATATACATACAAAAGTCTACCTTAGGGAGCTGATGTTAGAAATTTTACTTGCTATTTTTTGAAATTTTCTTTTGGTTTTATGTTGTTTGTTGACTAATTAGCAGGTAGTTTTTATCCCTTGGTTATACTCCAACGGGAACACGTGTCAAATTACACATTTTTCAGGAGCTTAGTACATTTTGACGAAATTTTTGCAGTTTTTAATTTTTCTATAGCACTAGACGTATTCCAAATTCCTGTGTATCATTTGTTTTGGCTTGAGGACGGTGAGACCTATCTAGGGATACCTCTGGATCGCTTCTGCACCCTCTGAAACACACAAAAATAGTTAAAACAGTGGTGTCACCGCATACTTTTCAGTAAATTTTTGAACAAAGTCGCTAATAACTTTTGACCGTGAACCCTGGTGGTGTCCGGGATAGTCTCGTCTTGTAGCTGGTGATCAGCCGCGTCTTTTGACACCCCTCGCGTCCAGATCGGGCGAAGGGAACTTGAAAAATTTGACGTTTTCGTAGACTCGTGTTCTATACACATATACATATATACATACAAAAGTCTACCTTAGGGAGCTGATGTTAGAAATTTTACTTGCTATTTTTTGAAATTTTCTTTTGGTTTTATGTTGTTTGTTGACTAATTAGCAGGTAGTTTTTATCCCTTGGTTATACTCCAACGGGAACACGTGTCAAATTACACATTTTTCAGGAGCTTAGTACATTTTGACGAAATTTTTGCAGTTTTTAATTTTTCTATAGCACTAGACGTATTCCAAATTCCTGTGTATCATTTGTTTTGGCTTGAGGACGGTGAGACCTATCTAGGGATACCTCTGGATCGCTTCTGCACCCTCTGAAACACACAAAAATAGTTAAAACAGTGGTATTACCGCATACTTTTCAGAAAATTTTTGAACAAAGTCGCTAATAACTTTTGACCGTGAACCCTGGTGGTGTCCGGGATAGTCTCGTCTTGTAGCTGGTGATCAGCCGCGTCTTTTGACACCCCTCGCGTCCAGATCGGGCGAAGGGAACTTGAAAAATTTGACGTTTTCGTAGACTCGTGTTCTATACACATATACATATATACATACAAAAGTCTACCTTAGGGAGCTGATGTTAGAAATTTTACTTGCTATTTTTTGAAATTTTCTTTTGGTTTTATGTTGTTTGTTGACTAATTAGCAGGTAGTTTTTATCCCTTGGTTATACTCCAACGGGAACACGTGTCAAATTACACATTTTTCAGGAGCTTAGTACATTTTGACGAAATTTTTGCAGTTTTTAATTTTTCTATAGCACTAGACGTATTCCAAATTCCTGTGTATCATTTGTTTTGGCTTGAGGACGGTGAGACCTATCTAGGGATACCTCTGGATCGCTTCTGCACCCTCTGAAACACACAAAAATAGTTAAAACAGTGGTATTACCGCATACTTTTCAGAAAATTTTTGAACAAAGTCGCTAATAACTTTTGACCGTGAACCCTGGTGGTGTCCGGGATAGTCTCGTCTTGTAGCTGGTGATCAGCCGCGTCTTTTGACACCCCTCGCGTCCAGATCGGGCGAAGGGAACTTGAAAAATTTGACGTTTTCGTAGACTCGTGTTCTATACACATATACATATATACATACAAAAGTCTACCTTAGGGAGCTGATGTTAGAAATTTTACTTGCTATTTTTTGAAATTTTCTTTTGGTTTTATGTTGTTTGTTGACTAATTAGCAGGTAGTTTTTATCCCTTGGTTATACTCCAACGGGAACACGTGTCAAATTACACATTTTTCAGGAGCTTAGTACATTTTGACGAAATTTTTGCAGTTTTTAATTTTTCTATAGCACTAGACGTATTCCAAATTCCTGTGTATCATTTGTTTTGGCTTGAGGACGGTGAGACCTATCTAGGGATACCTCTGGATCGTTTCTGCACCCTCTGAAACATACAAAAACAGTTAAAACAGTGGTGTCACCGCATACTTTTCAGTAAATTTTTGAACAAAGTCGCTAATAACTTTTGACCGTGAACCCTGGTGGTGTCCGGGATAGTCTCGTCTTGTAGCTGGTGATCAGCCGCGTCTTTTGACACCCCTCGCGTCCAGATCGGGCGAAGGGAACTTGAAAAATTTGACGTTTTCGTAGACTCGTGTTCTATACACATATACATATATACATACAAAAGTCTACCTTAGGGAGCTGATGTTAGAAATTTTACTTGCTATTTTTTGAAATTTTCTTTTGGTTTTATGTTGTTTGTTGACTAATTAGCAGGTAGTTTTTATCCCTTGGTTATACTCCAACGGGAACACGTGTCAAATTACACATTTTTCAGGAGCTTAGTACATTTTGACGAAATTTTTGCAGTTTTTAATTTTTCTATAGCACTAGACGTATTCCAAATTCCTGTGTATCATTTGTTTTGGCTTGAGGACGGTGAGACCTATCTAGGGATACCTCTGGATCGCTTCTGCACCCTCTGAAACACACAAAAATAGTTAAAACAGTGGTGTCACCGCATACTTTTCAGTAAATTTTTGAACAAAGTCGCTAATAACTTTTGACCGTGAACCCTGGTGGTGTCCGGGATAGTCTCGTCTTGTAGCTGGTGATCAGCCGCGTCTTTTGACACCCCTCGCGTCCAGATCGGGCGAAGGGAACTTGAAAAATTTGACGTTTTCGTAGACTCGTGTTCTATACACATATACATATATACATACAAAAGTCTACCTTAGGGAGCTGATGTTAGAAATTTTACTTGCTATTTTTTGAAATTTTCTTTTGGTTTTATGTTGTTTGTTGACTAATTAGCAGGTAGTTTTTATCCCTTGGTTATACTCCAACGGGAACACGTGTCAAATTACACATTTTTCAGGAGCTTAGTACATTTTGACGAAATTTTTGCAGTTTTTAATTTTTCTATAGCACTAGACGTATTCCAAATTCCTGTGTATCATTTGTTTTGGCTTGAGGACGGTGAGACCTATCTAGGGATACCTCTGGATCGTTTCTGCACCCTCTGAAACATACAAAAACAGTTAAAACAGTGGTGTCACCGCATACTTTTCAGTAAATTTTTGAACAAAGTCGCTAATAACTTTTGACCGTGAACCCTGGTGGTGTCCGGGATAGTCTCGTCTTGTAGCTGGTGATCAGCCGCGTCTTTTGACACCCCTCGCGTCCAGATCGGGCGAAGGGAACTTGAAAAATTTGACGTTTTCGTAGACTCGTGTTCTATACACATATACATATATACATACAAAAGTCTACCTTAGGGAGCTGATGTTAGAAATTTTACTTGCTATTTTTTGAAATTTTCTTTTGGTTTTATGTTGTTTGTTGACTAATTAGCAGGTAGTTTTTATCCCTTGGTTATACTCCAACGGGAACACGTGTCAAATTACACATTTTTCAGGAGCTTAGTACATTTTGACGAAATTTTTGCAGTTTTTAATTTTTCTATAGCACTAGACGTATTCCAAATTCCTGTGTATCATTTGTTTTGGCTTGAGGACGGTGAGACCTATCTAGGGATACCTCTGGATCGTTTCTGCACCCTCTGAAACATACAAAAACAGTTAAAACAGTGGTGTCACCGCATACTTTTCAGTAAATTTTTGAACAAAGTCGCTAATAACTTTTGACCGTGAACCCTGGTGGTGTCCGGGATAGTCTCGTCTTGTAGCTGGTGATCAGCCGCGTCTTTTGACACCCCTCGCGTCCAGATCGGGCGAAGGGAACTTGAAAAATTTGACGTTTTCGTAGACTCGTGTTCTATACACATATACATATATACATACAAAAGTCTACCTTAGGGAGCTGATGTTAGAAATTTTACTTGCTATTTTTTGAAATTTTCTTTTGGTTTTATGTTGTTTGTTGACTAATTAGCAGGTAGTTTTTATCCCTTGGTTATACTCCAACGGGAACACGTGTCAAATTACACATTTTTCAGGAGCTTAGTACATTTTGACGAAATTTTTGCAGTTTTTAATTTTTCTATAGCACTAGACGTATTCCAAATTCCTGTGTATCATTTGTTTTGGCTTGAGGACGGTGAGACCTATCTAGGGATACCTCTGGATCGCTTCTGCACCCTCTGAAACACACAAAAATAGTTAAAACAGTGGTATTACCGCATACTTTTCAGAAAATTTTTGAACAAAGTCGCTAATAACTTTTGACCGTGAACCCTGGTGGTGTCCGGGATAGTCTCGTCTTGTAGCTGGTGATCAGCCGCGTCTTTTGACACCCCTCGCGTCCAGATCGGGCGAAGGGAACTTGAAAAATTTGACGTTTTCGTAGACTCGTGTTCTATACACATATACATATATACATACAAAAGTCTACCTTAGGGAGCTGATGTTAGAAATTTTACTTGCTATTTTTTGAAATTTTCTTTTGGTTTTATGTTGTTTGTTGACTAATTAGCAGGTAGTTTTTATCCCTTGGTTATACTCCAACGGGAACACGTGTCAAATTACACATTTTTCAGGAGCTTAGTACATTTTGACGAAATTTTTGCAGTTTTTAATTTTTCTATAGCACTAGACGTATTCCAAATTCCTGTGTATCATTTGTTTTGGCTTGAGGACGGTGAGACCTATCTAGGGATACCTCTGGATCGTTTCTGCACCCTCTGAAACATACAAAAACA
>OY720201.1:7169021-7171521 GCA_963082885.1 Parascotia fuliginaria | reverse complement strand
GTCTGGTTAATTCCGGTAACGAACGAGACTCTAGCCTGCTAAATAGGCGTCGTCATTTAGGTGTGCGTGGCTCCGTCACGCAACTCACTGGCGACGTATTAAAATTCTTCTTAGAGGGACCGGCGGCTTCGAGCCGCACGAGATTGAGCAATAACAGGTCTGTGATGCCCTTAGATGTCCTGGGCCGCACGCGCGCTACACTGAAGGAATCAGCATGTTCTCCCTGGCCTAGAGGCCCGGGCAACCCGCTGAAACTCCTTCGTGCTGGGGATTGGGGTTTGCAATTATCCCCCATAAACGAGGAATTCCTAGTAAGCGCGAGTCATAAGCTCGCGTTGATTACGTCCCTGCCCTTTGTACACACCGCCCGTCGCTACTACCGATTGAATGATTTAGTGAGGTCTTCGGACCGACACGCGGTGGCTTCACGGCCGTCGGCGTTGCTGGGAAGTTGACCAAACTTGATCATTTAGAGGAAGTAAAAGTCGTAACAAGGTTTCCGTAGGGGAACCTGCGGAAGGATCATTAACGTTCGAACGATACGTTTGTTGAGATATACCAACGTAAAGTTTACGACGATAATAATGACAATATCCAAAACAATATATGATGATGATGAATATAATTATATATTATAATCATCACAGACACAGAGATTTACCGACGACGACAAGTTGTCCACGACACGTGTGGCGGCTGATCTATTTCTGACTGCTTACTGTTGTGTGACAGACAGGTTGTCTGACGTAGTCTCGCGTCGCGCTCGTTGTGATTCGACGTAGACTGGTTAAAAAATCCGCACCACGAGTCGAATTTTGCGCGTTCGTAAACATTGAAATGGTGAAACGCGTCTCTCCTTATAGAGCGGTGAGTTTGACGCTTTACACTTATATATATTTTGATATATCATATTTTATATGTACAATTTGCGTACCAATATTATTAAAACTATCACCCTGGACGGTGGATCACTTGGCTCGCGGGTCGATGAAGAACGCAGTTAACTGCGCGTCATAGTGTGAACTGCAGGACACATTTGAACATCGACATTTCGAACGCACATTGCGGTCCGTGGAGACACATCCAGGACCACTCCTGTCTGAGGGCCGGCTGTATAAAATAATAATGCCACATTGCGCGTGTATCTATATATATTGCGCATATGACGGTTCGTATTATTATAGATTCGCACACGTTCGACGTTTGTGAATATATAAAATATATATGTCCGTTTAAATATTATAATATATATTATATTAATATGTAGATTACAACGATCGTGCAAGACCATGTGTCGGCCGACGCGAATGATATATGTTATACGTATATTTTCGCGAAAGCGACGCGCTCGACACTTCGCGTGTAACAACAAAGAGTGTTGAGTGATCGTGTTTAACGCACAAACGTCAAATCTAACATAATTAATATAATTATAATAAATAAAAGAGTAGGCGGACTCGACGTCCGAAGTGCGCATCGACGCCGTCGTCGTTCTCGTCGTTATTGCAATATTATAACGTCGGTTGCGGTTGCGTCGTCGTAACGCTGACGGATATCGCGTCTGCCTCATTTTTTTATCGTTGGCCTCAGATCAGGGAGGATCACCCGCCGAATTTAAGCATATTAGTAAGCGGAGGAAAAGAAACTAACTAGGATTTCCTTAGTAGCGGCGAGCGAACAGGAAAGAAGCCCAGCACTGAATCCCGTCGTTTTTAAGGCGGCGGGAGATGTGGTGTTCGGGAGGTTCCGCTTTCTCGTCGCGATCGCTCCTGTCCAAGTTCGTCTTGAACGGGGCCGTTTTCCCGCAGAGGGTGCCAGGCCCGTAGAGACGGAGGATCGCGGCGAGAGGGACTCTCCTTAGAGTCGGGTTGCTTGAGAGTGCAGCCCTAAGTGGGTGGTAAACTCCATCTAAGGCTAAATATTACCGCGAGACCGATAGCGAACAAGTACCGTGAGGGAAAGTTGAAAAGAACTTTGAAGAGAGAGTTCAAGAGTACGTGAAACCGTTCAGGGGTAAACCTGCGAAACTCGAATGAACGAACGGAGAGATTCATCGTCATTCCGCGGCGTACATGCGCGCGATTCGATGTCGCCGATCTCGGTCGGCTGGCACGACGCGCGTACGTCGACGTCCACGGACGGCGTGCACTTCTCTCTTAGTAAATACATCGCGACCCGTTCGATGTCGGTCTAAGCGCCGTCCGGGAGCCCCGCTGTGCCTTCGCGGGCACTGTGGGACCGCGACGGTGGCCGACCGGCCGTCGGACGGTAGTTCTGACGAAACGCGCACGCGTTTACGACGCGTCCGGCCCGACGCAAGTCAACGTCGTATCCTGCGTACCGCCTAAGCGCGGACGTTGGTGCGGCGCGTCTGCTGTTGCCGCCGTGCAGTCTCGGACTGTGCGCGTCTCTGTCTGCGATGATTCAGTTTCGGGCACTCGCAGGACCCGTCTTGAAACACGGACCAAGGAGTCTAGCATGTATGCGAGTCATTGAGACA
>OY720201.1:7156521-7166521 GCA_963082885.1 Parascotia fuliginaria | reverse complement strand
TGAATCAACTCCGGCTCTTTTAGTTCTAGTTGCGATACAGACGCTATTAGTTTTAGTTGCGATACAGACGCTATTAGTTCTAGTTGCGATATAGACGCTTTTAGTTTTAGTGGCAATATAGTAACTATCTTCGCTAGATTCAAGAACAATAATAGACTTTAGTTTAATAAAGTCTTACGTGTAAGTAATGGACGAAGAGGAGACAGACAGGATGAGGGAGTTCGCGGAGGAGAACCTCCGCATCCTAGAGGAACGCGAGCTACTAGCCGAGAGAGGTATATTCGCCCCCCGCGCATCCCTGAACCGCACCCCACCCACCGCCTTCAGCACCCCTTACCACACTCCCACGCCCACGCCCACACCCAGGGCCCCGCCAGCGGCGAAGCGAACCCTGCCGTCCCCTGAAGAAACGCAGGAGACAAGCAGGCGTCGGGTTGTCCTAGACCCACCGCCCACCCTGGACCTACCCACCCCGAGCACCGGCACACCAGCACCCCCACCATCACCGGTGACCCCTGCGGTGGATCCAATAGTGTCCGCTAACGCCCTGGAGCTGGCTAGTCTAGCGACCTCCGCAACTAGCGGAATCATGAAAGCAGTGCAGGCCAAAACGTCAAAAATTAATAAGGACGAGATCGCGGCCATCGGCCAATACGTGGAACGGGTAGGGTCGGTGGTCACCCACCTGATTGCGCGTCTGGCAGCGGCGGAACAGCGAGCGGTAATCGCGGAAGAAAGACTAAGGGGAAAACAAGGAACCGCGGTCACCAGCGCATCTCCGGCAGCAACGGGAGGATTCAGTGGCTACGCCGGTGCTGTCAAGCTGGGGAAGCATGCTGCACCCATCCCGATACCTACGCGCCTGGGTCCAGCTGTGGCTATTTACCCCGCAGAAGACCAAATGGACAAGCTGAAGACCGCGGAGGACACCAAGAAGGTCCTCCAATCCGCGGTCAATCCCGCAGGACTGGGGATTCAAGTTCATGGCCTGAGGAAAACCGGAGGAGCTGGCGTGATTATCCACACGGCCTCGGCGAAAGACGCCGAAAAGTTCAAAAGCGCCCTGCCCACCACTCTGCGGACCCGAGAACCACAAGCGCGCCGGCCTCTGGTAGCGCTTGTCGGAGTAGACGGAGAACTGAAACCGGAGGAAATAATCGAGAAGCTCCACGAGCAGAACTTCCCTGAGGACCAGCTCTCGGAAATCACAAAGCAAATCCGCCCAATATTCAGTCGGAGTCGGCGAAACAACCGCCGAATGTGGGTGTGTGAATGCACACCCGCTATGCGACAAGAGCTGGTGGACAAAGGCAGGGTCTACATTGGGTGGGACGTCGTTGAGGCCAATGACCACATCGACGTCACCTGCTGCAGAAGATGCCAGATGTTCGGGCACCCTGAAAAATATTGCAGGGCGAAGACTATGACCTGCGGAAAATGTGGCGAGGACGGTCACAAAAATGAAGAGTGCCAGGCGACGACCATCACATGCGCCACGTGCAAAAGGTTTGGCCGAAAGGTCACAACCCACAACACCAACGCCCGTGACTGCCCGGCCAGAAAGGCTGCGGAGGAGCGGGCTATATCCATGACCAACTATGGCCAATAGATCCTTAGCACACAGCCTAAAAATAGGGCAACTTAACCTGCAAGGGTCGGCGATGGCGACCAACGAACTACCAGCCATCGCGACGGAACTGGGGCTGGACGTGGTTCTTGTGCAAGAACCATACTCCAGCTCCACACACCACCAAGAAGTATCTGGCCGGACCGGGCCACACATCATCACCACCGGGACGGAGGGTACAACACCAAAAAGTGGCATACTGCTCCTGCGCCAAGACATAACGTGCACCGTCCTTCGCCACATCAGCAACACCCACTGCACCGTGTGCCACCTACACAACACACAACACGACACATATGTAGTCAGCGCCTACTTCCAGTACTCGGACGACATCACAACACACCTACAACATCTACAACACGCACTAGACTCACTACGCGGACACCGAGTGCTGGTGGGTGCTGACTGCAACGCACATTCACCCATGTGGCACTGCGCGCCACGAAATTATACCGGGAGAGGGCAGGACGTTACGTACCGACGCCGGCAAATGGAGGACCTCATTGTTGGTCGTGGACTCCTAATTATTAACACCGCAGGAGAGCCCGCCACCTTTTCCACGACCAACGGTGAGTCCAACATCGACATCACGCTGGCCACCAGGGGAACTCCTGTCCTCGACTGGCGCGTGCGCGCCGACGTTAGCAGCAGTGACCACAGACTCATCACATTCACACTAAGTGGCACACGGGAACCTGCTCCACATGCGGAGCCGCCGGAACGGGAGCTGAGGAGGTTTCGGGAACGCGGGGTGAACTGGGAACGTTTCCGGTGCACCATCCACTACAGAGTGGGAAGATTGAATTGGAATAAGACGGCGAGTGAGGTAAGCAAGGATTTTACGAACATAATCGTAGACGTGGCTGAGGAAACTATAGGAGTACAAGGCAAAAGGCGTAAGATCGAAGGATATGAATGGTGGAGTCCTTCACTGGACTTGGAGCGTAAAAGAACGAACAAGGCAAGAAAGGTTTGGCAGGACACCAGAAAGAGAGGAAACGGGGGAATAATAGAAGAACTGGCAAGAAAGGATTACCACATGTGTCGCAGTAGGTACAGGGCTATGATGGCGAGGGCGCAAACAGACTTCTTCAGGTCTCTTGCTGCCTCTGGAAACCAGGATCCGTGGGGCCTGGCGTACAGGGCAGCCAGTGGCAGGGCCAGACCCCCCTCTAACGTGATAAACGGCACGAAATTCGCGGCAGGCTACGCTGAGGACGCGCGCTCCGCAATGAGCACACTTATAACGGCCCTATGCCCTGATGACGACCTTACTGTCGATACTCCTCACCACCGACAAGTGCGGCTCATGGCGGCGTGCGCGCCGTCAGGAAGGGATGCGCCCCCGCCATCGCGCGAGGCTCTGCGAAATATCATCGGTACTTTACCCAACACGGCGCCCGGAATCGATGGAGTCACAGCCCGCATGGTTAAACATGTGTGGCGCGCAGCTGACTCCGAGCTAACGCGTTTATTCGGTCTCTGCGTCGAGGAGGGCACTTTTCCTGATACGTGGAAGGACGGTCGACTCGTCGTGCTGCCGAAAGGCAACGGCAAGCCTCTTACCGATCCTAAAGCATATCGCCCCGTCACGCTACTTTCGGTTCTGGGCAAAATCCTGGAGCGGGTCATGCTCCATTGCGCCCCTTCCATCTCGCGCAGTCTATCAGTCAACCAGCACGGGTTTACTCGAGGACGGTCCACTCTCTCCGCGATTAGGTCCCTTCAGGACATCATTACCAGCAGTCGGGCAAAATATGTCCAAGCTATCCTGCTGGACATATCTGGCGCCTTTGATAATGCGTGGTGGCCTATGATCCTGTTGAAGGCAAAGAACCAGGGATGTCCCCCTAACATCTACAGGATGCTGGTCGCCTATTTTGCCAGTCGTCGGGTCGGTCTCTTTGTCGGCGGCGGGGTTGTATGGAAACCATTAACCATGGGATGCCCGCAGGGCTCTGTGTTGGGACCTTCTCTGTGGAACCTCCTCATGGATGACCTGTTTCGGCTGCCATACCCGGCCGGAGTACAACTGGTGGCGTACGCTGATGATGTAACGGTCCTCATTGAGTCCAACACTCGCGCCGGCATCGAGGCCTCGGCCTCATGCGCCATGGGACTGATAAGCGGTTGGGGTGTCAGAAATAGACTGGGCTTCTCCCCCTCCAAGTCATACTCTCTGACTATGAAGGGGAAGATGTCCGGTCGACCACCCACTATTAGACTCAATGGGGCCTCAGTTAGAAGCGTGCAGTCAGCCAAGGTGCTGGGGGTGGTACTCGACACAGCGTCGAGCTTTCGCGAACACGCGCAGTCCGTGGGGGAGCGTGCCGCAGCAGCATTCGGGAAAATGTCGCGAGTCTCAGCCTCATCCTGGGGAATACGGTACAGGGCCCTCAAAGTTCTGTACCAGGGCACATTCACTGCAACCATCACCTATGCAGCGGGATGTTGGTGGAGACGAACGACCACACACATGGTAAGAAGCGTATTACAAAGAACGCAAAGGCCCGCGCTGGTATTACTGACCAAGGCATACAGATCGGTCAGCACTGCTGCCTTGCCTGTACTCGCAGGCGTGCTACCCGCGGACCTCGAGGTGGCCCGCGCTGGGCAGATAGACGACATACGACACCTTAACCAGGACGAGTTCAAAGCTGAAAGGAACAAAATCTCGCAGGAGACTGTTGCCACCTGGCAACAGAGATGGGAAGGTGAGGATAAGGGTAGGGACCTCCATCGGTTTTTCCCGGAGGTTGCGGTTCGACTCAACTCCCCTTGGGTCGAACCCGACTATATGGTATCGCAGATTTTGAGTGGCCATGGATGTTTCAAAAAGAGATTGTATGACATGAAGTTATGTGAGGATAGCCTATGCTACTGCGAGGAAGATGACGAATATCTGGATCATGTGTTGTGGCGATGCCCCCTATACGAGTGTCTAAGGAGAAGAATGCTGGACGGGATGGAGTACCTAACGGTGGGTCCGGTTCACTACCGTGAACTTGTGAACTCTGAAGCAAACTTCCGACGGCTGAGAGACTTTGCGCACCAGTGGTATAAGATTCGGAGCAGGTTCGAGCATGAAGAGCGGACCCAGGCAGGCAGCGAAGCCGTAGTTGTATCTGTCCGCCGCAGTAGCGGCACCCAACTATTAGATAGTAGCGCCGCCCCTGAATGGGGAGAGGGCGCGGGACAAAACAATTTGTAGGGAGTCAAGAAATTGCGCGTCGGAAAGAGCCCCGAGCAAGTACGGCGCGCAACTCCCACGATTCGGTCCATATAGCCAAGATGGCTGGTGGGACCATGGGCTGGTGGAGGGTGTCCCTATCTACTATCTAGCGAAACCACAGCCAAGGGAACGGGCTTGGGAGAATCAGCGGGGAAAGAAGACCCTGTTGAGCTTGACTCTAGTCTGGCATTGTAAGGAGACATGAGAGGTGTAGCATAAGTGGGAGATCGTTCGCGCGATCGTCGCTGAAAAACCACTACTTTCATTGTTTCATTACTTACTCGGTTGGGCGGAAGCGGTGCGCGGTCGATTATATCGGCGGGCGCACGGTGTTTCGTTCCAAGCGTGCAGAGTGGCGACGTGGCGGCAACGCTCGTCGCCGTACAACTCCCGCGTGATCCGGTTCGAGGACACTGCCAGGCGGGTAGTTTGACTGGGGCGGTACATCTGTCAAAGAATAACGCAGGTGTCCTAAGGCCAGCTCAGCGAGGACAGAAACCTCGCGTGGAGCAAAAGGGCAAAAGCTGGCTTGATCCAGATGTTCAGTACGCATAGGGACTGCGAAAGCACGGCCTATCGATCCTTTAGTATAAAGAGTTTTTAGCAAGAGGTGCCAGAAAAGTTACCACAGGGATAACTGGCTTGTGGCAGCCAAGCGTTCATAGCGACGTTGCTTTTTGATCCTTCGATGTCGGCTCTTCCTATCATTGCGAAGCAAAATTCGCCAAGCGTTGGATTGTTCACCCATCAAAAGGGAACGTGAGCTGGGTTTAGACCGTCGTGAGACAGGTTAGTTTTACCCTACTGATGGCTTGTCGTTGCGATAGTAATACTGCTCAGTACGAGAGGAACCGCAGTTTCGGACATTTGGTTCATGCACTCGGCCGAGCGGCCGGTGGTGCGAAGCTACCATCCGCGGGATTATGCCTGAACGCCTCTAAGGCCGAAGCCAGCCTAGCCGAATCCGGCAAGGATATGCTCACTGTGGAGCCCCGAGAGTCGGGAGGCTCTAAACAATGTGACTTTACTAGTCGCGCTTCACATCGTGAGGTGCGACGTCGAAGCCCATTTGGATCGCGGAGATCGATGCTGTCCGTTTAACGCGTGCATCACGGCTCCGAAGGTCCGAATCTACCTCAGTTCGATGTCGGGGCTCGGAATAGTCTGTAGACGACTTCCGTTCCTGGCGGGGTGTTGTGCTCGGTAGAGCAGCGTCGTGCTGCGATCTGTTGAGACTCAGCCCTACGCCAGGTGATTCGTCCGAGGACGATGATATGTGTCGCGTGCGTTGCGGTGCGTGCGTGCGTGCGTGCGTGCGTGCGTGCGTGCGTGCTTTGTCGCGTGTGGTATCGTAGTATTTGGAACGCACAAAACACATTTCGTTCTGATAGAAGGGTAATTTCACGAATGTTGTGTCCCTCCGTCGGTCTGTGGTGTGTTTCTTGCGGCGTTTACGTTATATCACTATAATATAAATAAAATTGTAATATTATAAATCATTATTATAAAATAAATGATCGAAATAAATCGACGAAGTCGAAGTACCAAGTTTGCTGCGCAGACGATTTAATTCACGAACTCCACCCATAAAATTTTCGTATTATGTCTCGACAATGCATGCGGTCGACGCGATTGATTCACGAACCGAAGGGTCGCTCCGCGGATCTATTATTGGATCGGATTGTACGATAATCGATCGCATTCACCATCACGGGCGGTTAAAAAAAATCAATATTACGAATCAATATTATTTGTGTGCTTTGTTTTTCAACAATAAACAAATAAATCTACAAATAGTAATCAAATTTTATAAAATTTGATCAATATGTCATATAATGTTAGTATGTGTATGTATGTATCCGTTCGTTCGTGCTTCGTAGAACTTTTATATTTATTGGATTGTAAATAAAGGGAATAATAATAATAATAATAATAATAATAATAATAATAATAATAATGATGATACAATTATTATAAGCAGTAGTAGGTAATGAATGGTCATGACTGTGTCATATATTCGACTTCACGCACCTCCTACAAATACCGTAGAACTTTTAAACTTAAAAAAAAAAAAAAAAAAAAAAAAAAAAAAAAAAAAAAATAATAATAATAATAATAATAATAATAATAAAAAATAATGATGATCATGACGACAAGGCAGAAAAGAGATAGATTTTCTTTTTTTTTTTCTCCCCCCTCATATAACATACCTCTACGTCAACATCGCCCGATAGCATAAACTTGTGATTCTAACATATATAGGTGGTACAGTGGAACGCGTACGAGTATGACGATTGAAACGTCGAACGGTGCGCGCAACTTGTGAACTTGTGTAAACACAAAACTAACACTTGTGAACTCTGAGAGAGACACAATTTGTATCTTGTTTGTTGTATTATTTAATATTAATATAATATTATTATATTACTTACATACAATACGGCAAGTTGGTGTGCTTTCTGTGTGGTTGATGTTTGATGGTGAATAAAATTAATTGAATGATTGATTTTATGTTTAACTGTGTGGGCCGACGGACCGCTACGTACGTACGTGTCCGTTGAGAAATCTAAACGGTCCTGGAAATTATATATCAAAACTCCTCATATAATGCGAAGCACTCTATAGACTCCGGGCGTAATCGTTCACGACTTTTACGATTGTGTTAACATTAATATAATTATAATGTGATACTGTCTCGGTTCGAACGTTCACAATTGGGGTGAAACGTGTTTTCATAATGAAAATATAATTCATCCTGAAAATGCTGACGCGCAGTGGGCGTTTGACGCGTTTGAGATATAACCGTTTTAAACGTTCGCGCGTTCGGCGACAACAAACACAAACTCTCACAAATGTGTGTGTGGTTTAGAGCTCTCCCGTCGTTCGTCTCTATTGACGGTCGGGATTTTAAGTGCGCGTTTGTGCGACTTGTTGTAACCTATATGTTTACAATTAAAATTTCGTTGTACACTCTCGACGCTTAATAAACGCAAGAAGAGCTCCCTGGTTGATCCTGCCAGTAGTTATATGCTTGTCTCAAAGATTAAGCCATGCATGTCTCAGTGCAAGCCGTATTAAGGCGATACCGCGAATGGCTCAATATATCAGTTTTGGTTCCTTAGATCTTACTCAGTTACTTGGATAACTGTGGTAATTCTAGAGCTAATACATGCAATCAGAACTCTGACCAGTGATGGGATGAGTGCTTTTATTAGATCAAAACCAATCGACGGAGGGCCTCGCGTCCGAAGTCGTTAATTTTGATGAATCTGGATAACTTTTGCCGATCGCATGGTCCAGTACCGGCGACGCATCTTTCAAATGTCTGCCTTATCAACTTTCGATGGTAGTTTCTGCGACTACCATGGTTGTCACGGGTAACGGGGAATCAGGGTTCGATTCCGGAGAGGGAGCCTGAGAAACGGCTACCACATCCAAGGAAGGCAGCAGGCGCGCAAATTACCCACTCCCGGCACGGGGAGGTAGTGACGAAAAATAACGATACGGGACTCTTACGAGGCCTCGTAATCGGAATGAGTACACTTTAAATATTTTAACGAGGAACAATTGGAGGGCAAGTCTGGTGCCAGCAGCCGCGGTAATTCCAGCTCCAATAGCGTATACTAAAATTGTTGCGGTTAAAAAGCTCGTAGTTGCATTTGTGCGCCGCGCTGTCGGTGCACCGCATCCGCGGTGATACTGACACGTCTGCGGAGCATATCGTCGGTGAGCCGGCGGTAATACGCCGGTTCAATATCAAAATCCTATCGCGGTGCTCTTTAGTGAGTGTCGAGGTGGGCCGACAATTTTACTTTGAACAAATTAGAGTGCTCAAAGCGGGCTCAAAATGCTGCTTGAATATTTCGTGCATGGAATAATAGAATATGATCTCGGTTCTATTTTGTTGGTTTTCAGAACTCCGAGGTAATGATTAATAGGGATAACTGGGGGCATTCGTATTGCGACGTTAGAGGTGAAATTCTTGGATCGTCGCAAGACGAACATCAGCGAAAGCATTTGCCAAAGGTGTTTTCATCAATCAAGAACGAAAGTTAGAGGTTCGAAGGCGATTAGATACCGCCCTAGTTCTAACCGTAAATATGTCATCTAGCGATCCGCCGACGTTACTACAATGGCTCGGCGGGCAGCTTCCGGGAAACCAAAGATTTTGGACTCCGGGGGGAGTATGGTTGCAAAGCTGAAACTTAAAGGAATTGACGGAAGGGCACCACCAGGAGTGGAGCCTGCGGCTTAATTTGACTCAACACGGGAAATCTCACCAGGCCCGGACACCGGAAGGATTGACAGATTAACAGCTCTTTCTTGATTCGGTGGGTGGTGGTGCATGGCCGTTCTTAGTTGGTGGAGCGATTTGTCTGGTTAATTCCGGTAACGAACGAGACTCTAGCCTGCTAAATAGGCGTCGTCATTTAGGTGTGCGTGGCTCCGTCACGCAACTCACTGGCGACGTATTAAAATTCTTCTTAGAGGGACCGGCGGCTTCGAGCCGCACGAGATTGAGCAATAACAGGTCTGTGATGCCCTTAGATGTCCTGGGCCGCACGCGCGCTACACTGAAGGAATCAGCATGTTCTCCCTGGCCTAGAGGCCCGGGCAACCCGCTGAAACTCCTTCGTGCTGGGGATTGGGGTTTGCAATTATCCCCCATAAACGAGGAATTCCTAGTAAGCGCGAGTCATAAGCTCGCGTTGATTACGTCCCTGCCCTTTGTACACACCGCCCGTCGCTACTACCGATTGAATGATTTAGTGAGGTCTTCGGACCGACACGCGGTGGCTTCACGGCCGTCGGCGTTGCTGGGAAGTTGACCAAACTTGATCATTTAGAGGAAGTAAAAGTCGTAACAAGGTTTCCGTAGGGGAACCTGCGGAAGGATCATTAACGTTCGAACGATACGTTTGTTGAGATATACCAACGTAAAGTTTACGACGATAATAATGACAATATCCAAAACAATATATGATGATGAATATAATTATATATTATAATCATCACAGACACAGAGATTTACCGACGACGACAAGTTGTCCACGACACGTGTGGCGGCTGATCTATTTCTGACTGCTTACTGTTGTGTGACAGACAGGTTGTCTGACGTAGTCTCGCGTCGCGCTCGTTGT
>OY720201.1:7146521-7151521 GCA_963082885.1 Parascotia fuliginaria | reverse complement strand
TCGAAATAAATCGACGAAGTCGAAGTACCAAGTTTGCTGCGCAGACGATTTAATTCACGAACTCCACCCATAAAATTTTCGTATTATGTCTCGACAATGCATGCGGTCGACGCGATTGATTCACGAACCGAAGGGTCGCTCCGCGGATCTATTATTGGATCGGATTGTACGATAATCGATCGCATTCACCATCACGGGCGGTTAAAAAAAATCAATATTACGAATCAATATTATTTGTGTGCTTTGTTTTTCAACAATAAACAAATAAATCTACAAATAGTAATCAAATTTTATAAAATTTGATCAATATGTCATATAATGTTAGTATGTGTATGTATGTATCCGTTCGTTCGTGCTTCGTAGAACTTTTATATTTATTGGATTGTAAATAAAGGGAATAATAATAATAATAATAATAATAATAATAATAATGATGATACAATTATTATAAGCAGTAGTAGGTAATGAATGGTCATGACTGTGTCATATATTCGACTTCACGCACCTCCTACAAATACCGTAGAACTTTTAAACTTAAAAAAAAAAAAAAAAAAAAAAAAAAAAAAATAATAATAATAATAATAATAATAATAATAAAAAATAATGATGATCATGACGACAAGGCAGAAAAGAGATAGATTTTCTTTTTTTTTTTCTCCCCCCTCATATAACATACCTCTACGTCAACATCGCCCGATAGCATAAACTTGTGATTCTAACATATATAGGTGGTACAGTGGAACGCGTACGAGTATGACGATTGAAACGTCGAACGGTGCGCGCAACTTGTGAACTTGTGTAAACACAAAACTAACACTTGTGAACTCTGAGAGAGACACAATTTGTATCTTGTTTGTTGTATTATTTAATATTAATATAATATTATTATATTACTTACATACAATACGGCAAGTTGGTGTGCTTTCTGTGTGGTTGATGTTTGATGGTGAATAAAATTAATTGAATGATTGATTTTATGTTTAACTGTGTGGGCCGACGGACCGCTACGTACGTACGTGTCCGTTGAGAAATCTAAACGGTCCTGGAAATTATATATCAAAACTCCTCATATAATGCGAAGCACTCTATAGACTCCGGGCGTAATCGTTCACGACTTTTACGATTGTGTTAACATTAATATATAATGTGATACTGTCTCGGTTCGAACGTTCACAATTGGGGTGAAACGTGTTTTCATAATGAAAATATAATTCATCCTGAAAATGCTGACGCGCAGTGGGCGTTTGACGCGTTTGAGATATAACCGTTTTAAACGTTCGCGCGTTCGGCGACAACAAACACAAACTCTCACAAATGTGTGTGTGGTTTAGAGCTCTCCCGTCGTTCGTCTCTATTGACGGTCGGGATTTTAAGTGCGCGTTTGTGCGACTTGTTGTAACCTATATGTTTACAATTTCGTTGTACACTCTCGACGCTTAATAAACGCAAGAAGAGCTCCCTGGTTGATCCTGCCAGTAGTTATATGCTTGTCTCAAAGATTAAGCCATGCATGTCTCAGTGCAAGCCGTATTAAGGCGATACCGCGAATGGCTCAATATATCAGTTTTGGTTCCTTAGATCTTACTCAGTTACTTGGATAACTGTGGTAATTCTAGAGCTAATACATGCAATCAGAACTCTGACCAGTGATGGGATGAGTGCTTTTATTAGATCAAAACCAATCGACGGAGGGCCTCGCGTCCGAAGTCGTTAATTTTGATGAATCTGGATAACTTTTGCCGATCGCATGGTCCAGTACCGGCGACGCATCTTTCAAATGTCTGCCTTATCAACTTTCGATGGTAGTTTCTGCGACTACCATGGTTGTCACGGGTAACGGGGAATCAGGGTTCGATTCCGGAGAGGGAGCCTGAGAAACGGCTACCACATCCAAGGAAGGCAGCAGGCGCGCAAATTACCCACTCCCGGCACGGGGAGGTAGTGACGAAAAATAACGATACGGGACTCTTACGAGGCCTCGTAATCGGAATGAGTACACTTTAAATATT
Source organism: Parascotia fuliginaria (assembly GCA_963082885.1). Classification (NCBI taxonomy): domain Eukaryota; kingdom Metazoa; phylum Arthropoda; class Insecta; order Lepidoptera; family Erebidae; genus Parascotia; species Parascotia fuliginaria. The sequence goes on along the minus strand of OY720201.1, from coordinate 7,149,512 downwards.
TTAACGAGGAACAATTGGAGGGCAAGTCTGGTGCCAGCAGCCGCGGTAATTCCAGCTCCAATAGCGTATACTAAAATTGTTGCGGTTAAAAAGCTCGTAGTTGCATTTGTGCGCCGCGCTGTCGGTGCACCGCATCCGCGGTGATACTGACACGTCTGCGGAGCATATCGTCGGTGAGCCGGCGGTAATACGCCGGTTCAATATCAAAATCCTATCGCGGTGCTCTTTAGTGAGTGTCGAGGTGGGCCGACAATTTTACTTTGAACAAATTAGAGTGCTCAAAGCGGGCTCAAAATGCTGCTTGAATATTTCGTGCATGGAATAATAGAATATGATCTCGGTTCTATTTTGTTGGTTTTCAGAACTCCGAGGTAATGATTAATAGGGATAACTGGGGGCATTCGTATTGCGACGTTAGAGGTGAAATTCTTGGATCGTCGCAAGACGAACATCAGCGAAAGCATTTGCCAAAGGTGTTTTCATCAATCAAGAACGAAAGTTAGAGGTTCGAAGGCGATTAGATACCGCCCTAGTTCTAACCGTAAATATGTCATCTAGCGATCCGCCGACGTTACTACAATGGCTCGGCGGGCAGCTTCCGGGAAACCAAAGATTTTGGACTCCGGGGGGAGTATGGTTGCAAAGCTGAAACTTAAAGGAATTGACGGAAGGGCACCACCAGGAGTGGAGCCTGCGGCTTAATTTGACTCAACACGGGAAATCTCACCAGGCCCGGACACCGGAAGGATTGACAGATTAACAGCTCTTTCTTGATTCGGTGGGTGGTGGTGCATGGCCGTTCTTAGTTGGTGGAGCGATTTGTCTGGTTAATTCCGGTAACGAACGAGACTCTAGCCTGCTAAATAGGCGTCGTCATTTAGGTGTGCGTGGCTCCGTCACGCAACTCACTGGCGACGTATTAAAATTCTTCTTAGAGGGACCGGCGGCTTCGAGCCGCACGAGATTGAGCAATAACAGGTCTGTGATGCCCTTAGATGTCCTGGGCCGCACGCGCGCTACACTGAAGGAATCAGCATGTTCTCCCTGGCCTAGAGGCCCGGGCAACCCGCTGAAACTCCTTCGTGCTGGGGATTGGGGTTTGCAATTATCCCCCATAAACGAGGAATTCCTAGTAAGCGCGAGTCATAAGCTCGCGTTGATTACGTCCCTGCCCTTTGTACACACCGCCCGTCGCTACTACCGATTGAATGATTTAGTGAGGTCTTCGGACCGACACGCGGTGGCTTCACGGCCGTCGGCGTTGCTGGGAAGTTGACCAAACTTGATCATTTAGAGGAAGTAAAAGTCGTAACAAGGTTTCCGTAGGGGAACCTGCGGAAGGATCATTAACGTTCGAACGATACGTTTGTTGAGATATACCAACGTAAAGTTTACGACGATAATAATGACAATATCCAAAACAATATATGATGATGATGAATATAATTATATATTATAATCATCACAGACACAGAGATTTACCGACGACGACAAGTTGTCCACGACACGTGTGGCGGCTGATCTATTTCTGACTGCTTACTGTTGTGTGACAGACAGGTTGTCTGACGTAGTCTCGCGTCGCGCTCGTTGTGATTCGACGTAGACTGGTTAAAAAATCCGCACCACGAGTCGAATTTTGCGCGTTCGTAAACATTGAAATGGTGAAACGCGTCTCTCCTTATAGAGCGGTGAGTTTGACGCTTTACACTTATATATATTTTGATATATCATATTTTATATGTACAATTTGCGTACCAATATTATTAAAACTATCACCCTGGACGGTGGATCACTTGGCTCGCGGGTCGATGAAGAACGCAGTTAACTGCGCGTCATAGTGTGAACTGCAGGACACATTTGAACATCGACATTTCGAACGCACATTGCGGTCCGTGGAGACACATCCAGGACCACTCCTGTCTGAGGGCCGGCTGTATAAAATAATAATGCCACATTGCGCGTGTATCTATATATATTGCGCATATGACGGTTCGTATTATTATAGATTCGCACACGTTCGACGTTTGTGAATATATAAAATATATATGTCCGTTTAAATATTATAATATATATTATATTAATATGTAGATTACAACGATCGTGCAAGACCATGTGTCGGCCGACGCGAATGATATATGTTATACGTATATTTTCGCGAAAGCGACGCGCTCGACACTTCGCGTGTAACAACAAAGAGTGTTGAGTGATCGTGTTTAACGCACAAACGTCAAATCTAACATAATTAATATAATTATAATAAATAAAAGAGTAGGCGGACTCGACGTCCGAAGTGCGCATCGACGCCGTCGTCGTTCTCGTCGTTATTGCAATATTATAACGTCGGTTGCGGTTGCGTCGTCGTAACGCTGACGGATATCGCGTCTGCCTCATTTTTTTATCGTTGGCCTCAGATCAGGGAGGATCACCCGCCGAATTTAAGCATATTAGTAAGCGGAGGAAAAGAAACTAACTAGGATTTCCTTAGTAGCGGCGAGCGAACAGGAAAGAAGCCCAGCACTGAATCCCGTCGTTTTTAAGGCGGCGGGAGATGTGGTGTTCGGGAGGTTCCGCTTTCTCGTCGCGATCGCTCCTGTCCAAGTTCGTCTTGAACGGGGCCGTTTTCCCGCAGAGGGTGCCAGGCCCGTAGAGACGGAGGATCGCGGCGAGAGGGACTCTCCTTAGAGTCGGGTTGCTTGAGAGTGCAGCCCTAAGTGGGTGGTAAACTCCATCTAAGGCTAAATATTACCGCGAGACCGATAGCGAACAAGTACCGTGAGGGAAAGTTGAAAAGAACTTTGAAGAGAGAGTTCAAGAGTACGTGAAACCGTTCAGGGGTAAACCTGCGAAACTCGAATGAACGAACGGAGAGATTCATCGTCATTCCGCGGCGTACATGCGCGCGATTCGATGTCGCCGATCTCGGTCGGCTGGCACGACGCGCGTACGTCGACGTCCACGGACGGCGTGCACTTCTCTCTTAGTAAATACATC
>OY720201.1:7136521-7144021 GCA_963082885.1 Parascotia fuliginaria | reverse complement strand
GGAAACCATCTACCATGGGCTGTCCGCAGGGATCGGTGCTGGGCCCTCCACTGTGGAATTTGCTGATGGACGACCTGTTTCGGTTGCCATACCCGGACGGAGTACAAATGGTGGCTTACGCGGACGATGTTACAGTTCTCATTGAGTCGAACTCTCGAGCCGGCATCGAGTCATCAGCCTCTTGCGTCATGGGTCTCATTTCCGACTGGGGAACTCGGAACCGGCTAGCCTTCTCTCCAGGTAAGTCGTATTCCCTTACACTGAAGGGAAGGCTACCCGGCCGACCGCCAACAATTCGACTCAATGGAGCCTCAGTCAAAAGCGTACAGTCGACCAAGGTCCTGGGTGTGGTAATCGACACAAGCTTCAGTTACCGCGACCACGCGATATCCATCGGGGAGCGCGCCAGCGCCGCTTTCGGGAAAATGTCGCGAGTCTCCGCCGCTTCCTGGGGTGTTCGCTATAGAGCCCTCAAGGTTCTGTACCGAGGCACCTACGCTGCGACTGTCACCTACGCGGCGGGATGTTGGTGGAGACGAACGACCACGTTCATGGTGAGGAGCGCTTTGTTGAGGACGCAGCGATCGGCCCTCATACTCCTGACCAAGGCGTACCGGTCAGTTAGCACCGCGGCTCTGCCTGTACTGGCGGGTGTCCTGCCGGCAGACCTTGAAGTGGCCCGCGCTGGACGGATAGATGACATCAGGCACCTCAACCGGGACGAGTTCTTTAACGAGAGGAAACAAATTACGAAGGAGTCTGTTGCTACTTGGCAACAGAGATGGGAGGGAGAGGACAAGGGTAGGGAACTCTATCGATTTTTTCCGGAGGTCGAGGCCCGGCTCAAGGCTTCTTGGGTTGAGCCCGACTACATGGTGTCGCAGATTTTGACAGGCCACGGATGTTTTCGAAAGAGACTGTACGATATGAAGCTATGCGAGGATAGCCTATGTTATTGTGAGGAGGAGGATGAATGCTTGGATCACGTGCTGTGGCGATGCCCTATCTACGAGCGTGAAAGGAAAACCATGCTGGACGGGATTGTGCACCGACATCCGGGCCCGGTGTACTACCGCGAGCTCGTTGACTCCGAGGTCAACTTCCGGCGCCTGCGGCAGTTTGCCAACAAATGGCATCAAATTCGGCAAAATTTAGAAAGGACACGGACTGGCAGCGAAGCCGTAATTGTGTCCGTCCGCCGCAGCAGCGGCACCCAACAACAACTAACATCAGATAGTAGCGCCGCCCCTGAATGGGGAGAGGGCGCGGGACAAAATAATTTGTAGGGAGTCAAGAAATTGCGCGTCGGAAAGAGCCCCGAGCAAGTACGTCGCGCAACTCCCGTGATTCGGTCCATATAGCCAAGATGGCTGGTGGGACCATGGGCAGGTGGAGGGTATGTCCCTATCTACTATCTAGCGAAACCACAGCCAAGGGAACGGGCTTGGGAGAATCAGCGGGGAAAGAAGACCCTGTTGAGCTTGACTCTAGTCTGGCATTGTAAGGAGACATGAGAGGTGTAGCATAAGTGGGAGATCGTTCGCGCGATCGTCGCTGAAAAACCACTACTTTCATTGTTTCATTACTTACTCGGTTGGGCGGAAGCGGTGCGCGGTCGATTATATCGGCGGGCGCACGGTGTTTCGTTCCAAGCGTGCAGAGTGGCGACGTGGCGGCAACGCTCGTCGCCGTACAACTCCCGCGTGATCCGGTTCGAGGACACTGCCAGGCGGGTAGTTTGACTGGGGCGGTACATCTGTCAAAGAATAACGCAGGTGTCCTAAGGCCAGCTCAGCGAGGACAGAAACCTCGCGTGGAGCAAAAGGGCAAAAGCTGGCTTGATCCAGATGTTCAGTACGCATAGGGACTGCGAAAGCACGGCCTATCGATCCTTTAGTATAAAGAGTTTTTAGCAAGAGGTGCCAGAAAAGTTACCACAGGGATAACTGGCTTGTGGCAGCCAAGCGTTCATAGCGACGTTGCTTTTTGATCCTTCGATGTCGGCTCTTCCTATCATTGCGAAGCAAAATTCGCCAAGCGTTGGATTGTTCACCCATCAAAAGGGAACGTGAGCTGGGTTTAGACCGTCGTGAGACAGGTTAGTTTTACCCTACTGATGGCTTGTCGTTGCGATAGTAATACTGCTCAGTACGAGAGGAACCGCAGTTTCGGACATTTGGTTCATGCACTCGGCCGAGCGGCCGGTGGTGCGAAGCTACCATCCGCGGGATTATGCCTGAACGCCTCTAAGGCCGAAGCCAGCCTAGCCGAATCCGGCAAGGATATGCTCACTGTGGAGCCCCGAGAGTCGGGAGGCTCTAAACAATGTGACTTTACTAGTCGCGCTTCACATCGTGAGGTGCGACGTCGAAGCCCATTTGGATCGCGGAGATCGATGCTGTCCGTTTAACGCGTGCATCACGGCTCCGAAGGTCCGAATCTACCTCAGTTCGATGTCGGGGCTCGGAATAGTCTGTAGACGACTTCCGTTCCTGGCGGGGTGTTGTGCTCGGTAGAGCAGCGTCGTGCTGCGATCTGTTGAGACTCAGCCCTACGCCAGGTGATTCGTCCGAGGACGATGATATGTGTCGCGTGCGTTGCGGTGCGTGCGTGCGTGCGTGCGTGCGTGCGTGCGTGCGTGCTTTGTCGCGTGTGGTATCGTAGTATTTGGAACGCACAAAACACATTTCGTTCTGATAGAAGGGTAATTTCACGAATGTTGTGTCCCTCCGTCGGTCTGTGGTGTGTTTCTTGCGGCGTTTACGTTATATCACTATAATATAAATAAAATTGTAATATTATAAATCATTATTATAAAATAAATGATCGAAATAAATCGACGAAGTCGAAGTACCAAGTTTGCTGCGCAGACGATTTAATTCACGAACTCCACCCATAAAATTTTCGTATTATGTCTCGACAATGCATGCGGTCGACGCGATTGATTCACGAACCGAAGGGTCGCTCCGCGGATCTATTATTGGATCGGATTGTACGATAATCGATCGCATTCACCATCACGGGCGGTTAAAAAAAATCAATATTACGAATCAATATTATTTGTGTGCTTTGTTTTTCAACAATAAACAAATAAATCTACAAATAGTAATCAAATTTTATAAAATTTGATCAATATGTCATATAATGTTAGTATGTGTATGTATGTATCCGTTCGTTCGTGCTTCGTAGAACTTTTATATTTATTGGATTGTAAATAAAGGGAATAATAATAATAATAATAATAATAATAATAATAATGATGATACAATTATTATAAGCAGTAGTAGGTAATGAATGGTCATGACTGTGTCATATATTCGACTTCACGCACCTCCTACAAATACCGTAGAACTTTTAAACTTAAAAAAAAAAAAAAAAAAAAAAAAAAAAAAAAAAAAAAATAATAATAATAATAATAATAATAATAAAAAATAATGATGATCATGACGACAAGGCAGAAAAGAGATAGATTTTCTTTTTTTTTTTCTCCCCCCTCATATAACATACCTCTACGTCAACATCGCCCGATAGCATAAACTTGTGATTCTAACATATATAGGTGGTACAGTGGAACGCGTACGAGTATGACGATTGAAACGTCGAACGGTGCGCGCAACTTGTGAACTTGTGTAAACACAAAACTAACACTTGTGAACTCTGAGAGAGACACAATTTGTATCTTGTTTGTTGTATTATTTAATATTAATATAATATTATTATATTACTTACATACAATACGGCAAGTTGGTGTGCTTTCTGTGTGGTTGATGTTTGATGGTGAATAAAATTAATTGAATGATTGATTTTATGTTTAACTGTGTGGGCCGACGGACCGCTACGTACGTACGTGTCCGTTGAGAAATCTAAACGGTCCTGGAAATTATATATCAAAACTCCTCATATAATGCGAAGCACTCTATAGACTCCGGGCGTAATCGTTCACGACTTTTACGATTGTGTTAACATTAATATATAATGTGATACTGTCTCGGTTCGAACGTTCACAATTGGGGTGAAACGTGTTTTCATAATGAAAATATAATTCATCCTGAAAATGCTGACGCGCAGTGGGCGTTTGACGCGTTTGAGATATAACCGTTTTAAACGTTCGCGCGTTCGGCGACAACAAACACAAACTCTCACAAATGTGTGTGTGGTTTAGAGCTCTCCCGTCGTTCGTCTCTATTGACGGTCGGGATTTTAAGTGCGCGTTTGTGCGACTTGTTGTAACCTATATGTTTACAATTTCGTTGTACACTCTCGACGCTTAATAAACGCAAGAAGAGCTCCCTGGTTGATCCTGCCAGTAGTTATATGCTTGTCTCAAAGATTAAGCCATGCATGTCTCAGTGCAAGCCGTATTAAGGCGATACCGCGAATGGCTCAATATATCAGTTTTGGTTCCTTAGATCTTACTCAGTTACTTGGATAACTGTGGTAATTCTAGAGCTAATACATGCAATCAGAACTCTGACCAGTGATGGGATGAGTGCTTTTATTAGATCAAAACCAATCGACGGAGGGCCTCGCGTCCGAAGTCGTTAATTTTGATGAATCTGGATAACTTTTGCCGATCGCATGGTCCAGTACCGGCGACGCATCTTTCAAATGTCTGCCTTATCAACTTTCGATGGTAGTTTCTGCGACTACCATGGTTGTCACGGGTAACGGGGAATCAGGGTTCGATTCCGGAGAGGGAGCCTGAGAAACGGCTACCACATCCAAGGAAGGCAGCAGGCGCGCAAATTACCCACTCCCGGCACGGGGAGGTAGTGACGAAAAATAACGATACGGGACTCTTACGAGGCCTCGTAATCGGAATGAGTACACTTTAAATATTTTAACGAGGAACAATTGGAGGGCAAGTCTGGTGCCAGCAGCCGCGGTAATTCCAGCTCCAATAGCGTATACTAAAATTGTTGCGGTTAAAAAGCTCGTAGTTGCATTTGTGCGCCGCGCTGTCGGTGCACCGCATCCGCGGTGATACTGACACGTCTGCGGAGCATATCGTCGGTGAGCCGGCGGTAATACGCCGGTTCAATATCAAAATCCTATCGCGGTGCTCTTTAGTGAGTGTCGAGGTGGGCCGACAATTTTACTTTGAACAAATTAGAGTGCTCAAAGCGGGCTCAAAATGCTGCTTGAATATTTCGTGCATGGAATAATAGAATATGATCTCGGTTCTATTTTGTTGGTTTTCAGAACTCCGAGGTAATGATTAATAGGGATAACTGGGGGCATTCGTATTGCGACGTTAGAGGTGAAATTCTTGGATCGTCGCAAGACGAACATCAGCGAAAGCATTTGCCAAAGGTGTTTTCATCAATCAAGAACGAAAGTTAGAGGTTCGAAGGCGATTAGATACCGCCCTAGTTCTAACCGTAAATATGTCATCTAGCGATCCGCCGACGTTACTACAATGGCTCGGCGGGCAGCTTCCGGGAAACCAAAGATTTTGGACTCCGGGGGGAGTATGGTTGCAAAGCTGAAACTTAAAGGAATTGACGGAAGGGCACCACCAGGAGTGGAGCCTGCGGCTTAATTTGACTCAACACGGGAAATCTCACCAGGCCCGGACACCGGAAGGATTGACAGATTAACAGCTCTTTCTTGATTCGGTGGGTGGTGGTGCATGGCCGTTCTTAGTTGGTGGAGCGATTTGTCTGGTTAATTCCGGTAACGAACGAGACTCTAGCCTGCTAAATAGGCGTCGTCATTTAGGTGTGCGTGGCTCCGTCACGCAACTCACTGGCGACGTATTAAAATTCTTCTTAGAGGGACCGGCGGCTTCGAGCCGCACGAGATTGAGCAATAACAGGTCTGTGATGCCCTTAGATGTCCTGGGCCGCACGCGCGCTACACTGAAGGAATCAGCATGTTCTCCCTGGCCTAGAGGCCCGGGCAACCCGCTGAAACTCCTTCGTGCTGGGGATTGGGGTTTGCAATTATCCCCCATAAACGAGGAATTCCTAGTAAGCGCGAGTCATAAGCTCGCGTTGATTACGTCCCTGCCCTTTGTACACACCGCCCGTCGCTACTACCGATTGAATGATTTAGTGAGGTCTTCGGACCGACACGCGGTGGCTTCACGGCCGTCGGCGTTGCTGGGAAGTTGACCAAACTTGATCATTTAGAGGAAGTAAAAGTCGTAACAAGGTTTCCGTAGGGGAACCTGCGGAAGGATCATTAACGTTCGAACGATACGTTTGTTGAGATATACCAACGTAAAGTTTACGACGATAATAATGACAATATCCAAAACAATATATGATGATGATGAATATAATTATATATTATAATCATCACAGACACAGAGATTTACCGACGACGACAAGTTGTCCACGACACGTGTGGCGGCTGATCTATTTCTGACTGCTTACTGTTGTGTGACAGACAGGTTGTCTGACGTAGTCTCGCGTCGCGCTCGTTGTGATTCGACGTAGACTGGTTAAAAAATCCGCACCACGAGTCGAATTTTGCGCGTTCGTAAACATTGAAATGGTGAAACGCGTCTCTCCTTATAGAGCGGTGAGTTTGACGCTTTACACTTATATATATTTTGATATATCATATTTTATATGTACAATTTGCGTACCAATATTATTAAAACTATCACCCTGGACGGTGGATCACTTGGCTCGCGGGTCGATGAAGAACGCAGTTAACTGCGCGTCATAGTGTGAACTGCAGGACACATTTGAACATCGACATTTCGAACGCACATTGCGGTCCGTGGAGACACATCCAGGACCACTCCTGTCTGAGGGCCGGCTGTATAAAATAATAATGCCACATTGCGCGTGTATCTATATATATTGCGCATATGACGGTTCGTATTATTATAGATTCGCACACGTTCGACGTTTGTGAATATATAAAATATATATGTCCGTTTAAATATTATAATATATATTATATTAATATGTAGATTACAACGATCGTGCAAGACCATGTGTCGGCCGACGCGAATGATATATGTTATACGTATATTTTCGCGAAAGCGACGCGCTCGACACTTCGCGTGTAACAACAAAGAGTGTTGAGTGATCGTGTTTAACGCACAAACGTCAAATCTAACATAATTAATATAATTATAATAAATAAAAGAGTAGGCGGACTCGACGTCCGAAGTGCGCATCGACGCCGTCGTCGTTCTCGTCGTTATTGCAATATTATAACGTCGGTTGCGGTTGCGTCGTCGTAACGCTGACGGATATCGCGTCTGCCTCATTTTTTTATCGTTGGCCTCAGATCAGGGAGGATCACCCGCCGAATTTAAGCATATTAGTAAGCGGAGGAAAAGAAACTAACTAGGATTTCCTTAGTAGCGGCGAGCGAACAGGAAAGAAGCCCAGCACTGAATCCCGTCGTTTTTAAGGCGGCGGGAGATGTGGTGTTCGGGAGGTTCCGCTTTCTCGTCGCGATCGCTCCTGTCCAAGTTCGTCTTGAACGGGGCCGTTTTCCCGCAGAGGGTGCCAGGCCCGTAGAGACGGAGGATCG
>OY720201.1:7131521-7134021 GCA_963082885.1 Parascotia fuliginaria | reverse complement strand
CACCGCAGAACACATGGCCAAGTGAGTACGGCTAACGTTTGGCTGCACCAAGGGCCAGGTGCCGAGCGCTGTTGTGTCCGTTGATTCACGACCGGCAGGCGCGGTTTTCTCGCGTGTGGTGCATGTCGGGCGAAACTCGGCCGCTGCGCTCACATGGCTGCTGCGCTGCTGGTCTGTTGACAAGACCGGCAGGCGCTTGTTTACCTCTCGGAGCGGACCACGAGAGTGATCAAAGCAAACGTTAGAATGCCAGGTCTAACGACTGATTGTAGAGTGAAAGTTACTCCGGTGTGGCATGTAGTGCCGCTTTTCACCCGAGGTACCGGGTGGACGGAACAACATGGCGTGTCACATCTCAATGGTTCTAGTGGCGGCGGAAGCCATAAAGATCAACTCCTACCCTTGGCCTTCTCGAGGCGTCGCTGTTAGCACAGATAAGGGGGGTGGGGGATAGCACCTTAATACTGGTAAGAAAAGCGAACTGTAGTACCGAGCGGTTGGCAAGTCGCCTCTTTGGTGTAGTATCCCTGGCGTACATTAGAGGTGCTGGGCTCGAGGACCATCTTGATCGAGCAGTCTCGATGGGGGTGAACCCAGGTCGGGGGATCCCCAAGTCTAGCGGCGCCTTCGGGGGAGGCAGACGACAGCCGTGGGCGAACCTGAGTGGTAGGTTAGCACCCTGCCCCTCAAACGGATAATTCAAGCTCAAGACAATATGGAAAATATGTGTGTACCCGACCTCCCACAGGAGTCGGGGAGGGCGCGAATCCAGACTCCGGGCACTCGTGGTGCGGCCCAGTCGGGCCGTGACGCGAGTGGTGAGGAGTGCCCCATTTGTGGGCGGTCCTTTCGGACAAAGATCGGGTTGGGCCAGCACAAGAGGCGGGCCCACCCGATAGAGACCAACGCTGAGGCTGCCCCTGGGCAGGTGAAGCGGCGGTGGCGCGAAGAGGAAGTGGCTCTTCTGGCGAAGACAGAGGCGCGCCTGGTAAAGGCTGGCAGCAAGTGCCTGAATCAGGACCTGCTGAGAGAGTTGCCCCAACTGGGGCGCTCTCTCGAGGCTATAAAGGGACGTCGGAGAGGGGAAGAGTACAAAAAGCTGGTACAAGAGTACACAGCTGCACTGAACATCTTAGAGTTGCCTGCACAAGCGTGCGAGGCCAATGACCTTCCCCCTCAGGCGACCCCTGGACTAGCTAGGACTGGTTCCGGTGCGGGCTGTCCGGACGAACCGGCTAGTGCCGAGGTGTTGTCACCGCCTAGAGAGACTGCCAACTTGGATGCGCTGCCGGCCGAGTCCCTGTCGATCCAAACGCAACCCGAGGTGTCAAACCGCGCTAGAATTGTGGAGTCTCTGCTAGCCAGGGCCGAAGCGAGGATAGCGCGGGGCACGGGAAGCGGGAGGAAGCGGCGGCCGAAGCGCTTCTGCATACTGGAAATGACCGATGCACCTGCTGCGAGGTCGGCACGTAAGCGGCGCCGAGCGGAGTACGCTAGGGTGCAGGAATTGTTCCGCAAGTGCCCAGGTCGAATAGCTGCGGAGATTATTGACGGACAGTGTCGGAGCGTCAGGCACAGCCTTGATGAGATGGAAGCCTATTGGCGACCGATCATGGAGGCGGTGTCGGACGCGCCGGGGCCCGAAGCGGAAACTTTGCGCGCCCTCAAGCGCACAGAGGAGTACGGGGGAACACTGGACGTCTCCCAGCTATGGACGCCCTTCTCAGTAGAGGAGGTGAAGGCGTCCCGAGTCGACGGGAGATCTGCGCCGGGACCCGAGGGAATCCTCCCCGGGGACTGGAACACAATACCTGCTGAGACCCAGGCGGCTCTGTTCAATGAGTGGCTTACACGAGGTGAGATACCGGAACGGCTCAGGCGGAGTCGTACAGTGTTCGTGCCGAAAGTCGATGTGCCTGAAAGCCCGGGGGACTATCGTCCGATTTCGATCGCGTCGGTACCCCTCAGGCATATGCACTCGGCCCTGGCTAAGAGACTGGAAAACTGCCGCCTTTCCGATGCACGGCAGCGCGGATTTATCTGCGCAGACGGGACCCTCGAGAACACGGGGGTGCTGGACGCCGTGCTTTGGGATTGTAGGAAAAGGCTGCGTGAGTGCCATGTTGCAGTGCTGGACTTCGCAAAGGCCTTCGACACATTGTCCCACAAGGCAATGGTTGAGGTTCTGCGCGGAAGAGGCCTGCCTGAGGCATTCTGCAGTTACATTGCGAGGCTCTACGACACGGCTGAGACTGTCTTGGCTGTGAACGGGGCCCGTAGTGCGCCTACAAGAGTCGGTCAAGGTGTCCGTCAGGGAGACCCGTTGTCCCCGCTACTCTTCAACTTGGCGATGGATGTTATCCTTGCCTCGCTACCTAAGGAAGTCGGCTACAGGCTGGAGTCCGAGAAAATCTCGGCTCTGGCATATGCCGACGACCTAGTCCTGCTTGCAGGGTCGGTAGTCGGGATGCAGGGCTCCATTGACAGGGTGATCGAGAGT
>OY720201.1:7124021-7126521 GCA_963082885.1 Parascotia fuliginaria | reverse complement strand
ACCACATCCAAGGAAGGCAGCAGGCGCGCAAATTACCCACTCCCGGCACGGGGAGGTAGTGACGAAAAATAACGATACGGGACTCTTACGAGGCCTCGTAATCGGAATGAGTACACTTTAAATATTTTAACGAGGAACAATTGGAGGGCAAGTCTGGTGCCAGCAGCCGCGGTAATTCCAGCTCCAATAGCGTATACTAAAATTGTTGCGGTTAAAAAGCTCGTAGTTGCATTTGTGCGCCGCGCTGTCGGTGCACCGCATCCGCGGTGATACTGACACGTCTGCGGAGCATATCGTCGGTGAGCCGGCGGTAATACGCCGGTTCAATATCAAAATCCTATCGCGGTGCTCTTTAGTGAGTGTCGAGGTGGGCCGACAATTTTACTTTGAACAAATTAGAGTGCTCAAAGCGGGCTCAAAATGCTGCTTGAATATTTCGTGCATGGAATAATAGAATATGATCTCGGTTCTATTTTGTTGGTTTTCAGAACTCCGAGGTAATGATTAATAGGGATAACTGGGGGCATTCGTATTGCGACGTTAGAGGTGAAATTCTTGGATCGTCGCAAGACGAACATCAGCGAAAGCATTTGCCAAAGGTGTTTTCATCAATCAAGAACGAAAGTTAGAGGTTCGAAGGCGATTAGATACCGCCCTAGTTCTAACCGTAAATATGTCATCTAGCGATCCGCCGACGTTACTACAATGGCTCGGCGGGCAGCTTCCGGGAAACCAAAGATTTTGGACTCCGGGGGGAGTATGGTTGCAAAGCTGAAACTTAAAGGAATTGACGGAAGGGCACCACCAGGAGTGGAGCCTGCGGCTTAATTTGACTCAACACGGGAAATCTCACCAGGCCCGGACACCGGAAGGATTGACAGATTAACAGCTCTTTCTTGATTCGGTGGGTGGTGGTGCATGGCCGTTCTTAGTTGGTGGAGCGATTTGTCTGGTTAATTCCGGTAACGAACGAGACTCTAGCCTGCTAAATAGGCGTCGTCATTTAGGTGTGCGTGGCTCCGTCACGCAACTCACTGGCGACGTATTAAAATTCTTCTTAGAGGGACCGGCGGCTTCGAGCCGCACGAGATTGAGCAATAACAGGTCTGTGATGCCCTTAGATGTCCTGGGCCGCACGCGCGCTACACTGAAGGAATCAGCATGTTCTCCCTGGCCTAGAGGCCCGGGCAACCCGCTGAAACTCCTTCGTGCTGGGGATTGGGGTTTGCAATTATCCCCCATAAACGAGGAATTCCTAGTAAGCGCGAGTCATAAGCTCGCGTTGATTACGTCCCTGCCCTTTGTACACACCGCCCGTCGCTACTACCGATTGAATGATTTAGTGAGGTCTTCGGACCGACACGCGGTGGCTTCACGGCCGTCGGCGTTGCTGGGAAGTTGACCAAACTTGATCATTTAGAGGAAGTAAAAGTCGTAACAAGGTTTCCGTAGGGGAACCTGCGGAAGGATCATTAACGTTCGAACGATACGTTTGTTGAGATATACCAACGTAAAGTTTACGACGATAATAATGACAATATCCAAAACAATATATGATGATGATGAATATAATTATATATTATAATCATCACAGACACAGAGATTTACCGACGACGACAAGTTGTCCACGACACGTGTGGCGGCTGATCTATTTCTGACTGCTTACTGTTGTGTGACAGACAGGTTGTCTGACGTAGTCTCGCGTCGCGCTCGTTGTGATTCGACGTAGACTGGTTAAAAAATCCGCACCACGAGTCGAATTTTGCGCGTTCGTAAACATTGAAATGGTGAAACGCGTCTCTCCTTATAGAGCGGTGAGTTTGACGCTTTACACTTATATATATTTTGATATATCATATTTTATATGTACAATTTGCGTACCAATATTATTAAAACTATCACCCTGGACGGTGGATCACTTGGCTCGCGGGTCGATGAAGAACGCAGTTAACTGCGCGTCATAGTGTGAACTGCAGGACACATTTGAACATCGACATTTCGAACGCACATTGCGGTCCGTGGAGACACATCCAGGACCACTCCTGTCTGAGGGCCGGCTGTATAAAATAATAATGCCACATTGCGCGTGTATCTATATATATTGCGCATATGACGGTTCGTATTATTATAGATTCGCACACGTTCGACGTTTGTGAATATATAAAATATATATGTCCGTTTAAATATTATAATATATATTATATTAATATGTAGATTACAACGATCGTGCAAGACCATGTGTCGGCCGACGCGAATGATATATGTTATACGTATATTTTCGCGAAAGCGACGCGCTCGACACTTCGCGTGTAACAACAAAGAGTGTTGAGTGATCGTGTTTAACGCACAAACGTCAAATCTAACATAATTAATATAATTATAATAAATAAAAGAGTAGGCGGACTCGACGTCCGAAGTGCGCATCGACGCCGTCGTCGTTCTCGTCGTTATTGCAATATTATAACGTCGGTTGCGGTTGCGTCGTCGTAACGCTGACGGA
>OY720201.1:7116521-7121521 GCA_963082885.1 Parascotia fuliginaria | reverse complement strand
CGTTTACGTCGCGAGACGCGATCGATGCGGTTCTAGCGAAACCACAGCCAAGGGAACGGGCTTGGGAGAATCAGCGGGGAAAGAAGACCCTGTTGAGCTTGACTCTAGTCTGGCATTGTAAGGAGACATGAGAGGTGTAGCATAAGTGGGAGATCGTTCGCGCGATCGTCGCTGAAAAACCACTACTTTCATTGTTTCATTACTTACTCGGTTGGGCGGAAGCGGTGCGCGGTCGATTATATCGGCGGGCGCACGGTGTTTCGTTCCAAGCGTGCAGAGTGGCGACGTGGCGGCAACGCTCGTCGCCGTACAACTCCCGCGTGATCCGGTTCGAGGACACTGCCAGGCGGGTAGTTTGACTGGGGCGGTACATCTGTCAAAGAATAACGCAGGTGTCCTAAGGCCAGCTCAGCGAGGACAGAAACCTCGCGTGGAGCAAAAGGGCAAAAGCTGGCTTGATCCAGATGTTCAGTACGCATAGGGACTGCGAAAGCACGGCCTATCGATCCTTTAGTATAAAGAGTTTTTAGCAAGAGGTGCCAGAAAAGTTACCACAGGGATAACTGGCTTGTGGCAGCCAAGCGTTCATAGCGACGTTGCTTTTTGATCTTTCGATGTCGGCTCTTCCTATCATTGCGAAGCAAAATTCGCCAAGCGTTGGATTGTTCACCCATCAAAAGGGAACGTGAGCTGGGTTTAGACCGTCGTGAGACAGGTTAGTTTTACCCTACTGATGGCTTGTCGTTGCGATAGTAATACTGCTCAGTACGAGAGGAACCGCAGTTTCGGACATTTGGTTCATGCACTCGGCCGAGCGGCCGGTGGTGCGAAGCTACCATCCGCGGGATTATGCCTGAACGCCTCTAAGGCCGAAGCCAGCCTAGCCGAATCCGGCAAGGATATGCTCACTGTGGAGCCCCGAGAGTCGGGAGGCTCTAAACAATGTGACTTTACTAGTCGCGCTTCACATCGTGAGGTGCGACGTCGAAGCCCATTTGGATCGCGGAGATCGATGCTGTCCGTTTAACGCGTGCATCACGGCTCCGAAGGTCCGAATCTACCTCAGTTCGATGTCGGGGCTCGGAATAGTCTGTAGACGACTTCCGTTCCTGGCGGGGTGTTGTGCTCGGTAGAGCAGCGTCGTGCTGCGATCTGTTGAGACTCAGCCCTACGCCAGGTGATTCGTCCGAGGACGATGATATGTGTCGCGTGCGTTGCGGTGCGTGCGTGCGTGCGTGCGTGCGTGCGTGCGTGCTTTGTCGCGTGTGGTATCGTAGTATTTGGAACGCACAAAACACATTTCGTTCTGATAGAAGGGTAATTTCACGAATGTTGTGTCCCTCCGTCGGTCTGTGGTGTGTTTCTTGCGGCGTTTACGTTATATCACTATAATATAAATAAAATTGTAATATTATAAATCATTATTATAAAATAAATGATCGAAATAAATCGACGAAGTCGAAGTACCAAGTTTGCTGCGCAGACGAT
The DNA here is from genome assembly GCA_963082885.1 of Parascotia fuliginaria. Lineage (NCBI taxonomy): Eukaryota > Metazoa > Arthropoda > Insecta > Lepidoptera > Erebidae > Parascotia > Parascotia fuliginaria. The sequence goes on along the minus strand of OY720201.1, from coordinate 7,120,033 downwards.
TTAATTCACGAACTCCACCCATAAAATTTTCGTATTATGTCTCGACAATGCATGCGGTCGACGCGATTGATTCACGAACCGAAGGGTCGCTCCGCGGATCTATTATTGGATCGGATTGTACGATAATCGATCGCATTCACCATCACGGGCGGTTAAAAAAAATCAATATTACGAATCAATATTATTTGTGTGCTTTGTTTTTCAACAATAAACAAATAAATCTACAAATAGTAATCAAATTTTATAAAATTTGATCAATATGTCATATAATGTTAGTATGTGTATGTATGTATCCGTTCGTTCGTGCTTCGTAGAACTTTTATATTTATTGGATTGTAAATAAAGGGAATAATAATAATAATAATAATAATAATAATAATAATAATAATAATAATAATAATAATAATAATAATAATAATAATAATGATGATACAATTATTATAAGCAGTAGTAGGTAATGAATGGTCATGACTGTGTCATATATTCGACTTCACGCACCTCCTACAAATACCGTAGAACTTTTAAACTTAAAAAAAAAAAAAAAAAAAAAAAAAAAAAAAAATAATAATAATAATAATAATAATAATAATAAAAAATAATGATGATCATGACGACAAGGCAGAAAAGAGATAGATTTTCTTTTTTTTTTTCTCCCCCCTCATATAACATACCTCTACGTCAACATCGCCCGATAGCATAAACTTGTGATTCTAACATATATAGGTGGTACAGTGGAACGCGTACGAGTATGACGATTGAAACGTCGAACGGTGCGCGCAACTTGTGAACTTGTGTAAACACAAAACTAACACTTGTGAACTCTGAGAGAGACACAATTTGTATCTTGTTTGTTGTATTATTTAATATTAATATAATATTATTATATTACTTACATACAATACGGCAAGTTGGTGTGCTTTCTGTGTGGTTGATGTTTGATGGTGAATAAAATTAATTGAATGATTGATTTTATGTTTAACTGTGTGGGCCGACGGACCGCTACGTACGTACGTGTCCGTTGAGAAATCTAAACGGTCCTGGAAATTATATATCAAAACTCCTCATATAATGCGAAGCACTCTATAGACTCCGGGCGTAATCGTTCACGACTTTTACGATTGTGTTAACATTAATATATAATGTGATACTGTCTCGGTTCGAACGTTCACAATTGGGGTGAAACGTGTTTTCATAATGAAAATATAATTCATCCTGAAAATGCTGACGCGCAGTGGGCGTTTGACGCGTTTGAGATATAACCGTTTTAAACGTTCGCGCGTTCGGCGACAACAAACACAAACTCTCACAAATGTGTGTGTGGTTTAGAGCTCTCCCGTCGTTCGTCTCTATTGACGGTCGGGATTTTAAGTGCGCGTTTGTGCGACTTGTTGTAACCTATATGTTTACAATTTCGTTGTACACTCTCGACGCTTAATAAACGCAAGAAGAGCTCCCTGGTTGATCCTGCCAGTAGTTATATGCTTGTCTCAAAGATTAAGCCATGCATGTCTCAGTGCAAGCCGTATTAAGGCGATACCGCGAATGGCTCAATATATCAGTTTTGGTTCCTTAGATCTTACTCAGTTACTTGGATAACTGTGGTAATTCTAGAGCTAATACATGCAATCAGAACTCTGACCAGTGATGGGATGAGTGCTTTTATTAGATCAAAACCAATCGACGGAGGGCCTCGCGTCCGAAGTCGTTAATTTTGATGAATCTGGATAACTTTTGCCGATCGCATGGTCCAGTACCGGCGACGCATCTTTCAAATGTCTGCCTTATCAACTTTCGATGGTAGTTTCTGCGACTACCATGGTTGTCACGGGTAACGGGGAATCAGGGTTCGATTCCGGAGAGGGAGCCTGAGAAACGGCTACCACATCCAAGGAAGGCAGCAGGCGCGCAAATTACCCACTCCCGGCACGGGGAGGTAGTGACGAAAAATAACGATACGGGACTCTTACGAGGCCTCGTAATCGGAATGAGTACACTTTAAATATTTTAACGAGGAACAATTGGAGGGCAAGTCTGGTGCCAGCAGCCGCGGTAATTCCAGCTCCAATAGCGTATACTAAAATTGTTGCGGTTAAAAAGCTCGTAGTTGCATTTGTGCGCCGCGCTGTCGGTGCACCGCATCCGCGGTGATACTGACACGTCTGCGGAGCATATCGTCGGTGAGCCGGCGGTAATACGCCGGTTCAATATCAAAATCCTATCGCGGTGCTCTTTAGTGAGTGTCGAGGTGGGCCGACAATTTTACTTTGAACAAATTAGAGTGCTCAAAGCGGGCTCAAAATGCTGCTTGAATATTTCGTGCATGGAATAATAGAATATGATCTCGGTTCTATTTTGTTGGTTTTCAGAACTCCGAGGTAATGATTAATAGGGATAACTGGGGGCATTCGTATTGCGACGTTAGAGGTGAAATTCTTGGATCGTCGCAAGACGAACATCAGCGAAAGCATTTGCCAAAGGTGTTTTCATCAATCAAGAACGAAAGTTAGAGGTTCGAAGGCGATTAGATACCGCCCTAGTTCTAACCGTAAATATGTCATCTAGCGATCCGCCGACGTTACTACAATGGCTCGGCGGGCAGCTTCCGGGAAACCAAAGATTTTGGACTCCGGGGGGAGTATGGTTGCAAAGCTGAAACTTAAAGGAATTGACGGAAGGGCACCACCAGGAGTGGAGCCTGCGGCTTAATTTGACTCAACACGGGAAATCTCACCAGGCCCGGACACCGGAAGGATTGACAGATTAACAGCTCTTTCTTGATTCGGTGGGTGGTGGTGCATGGCCGTTCTTAGTTGGTGGAGCGATTTGTCTGGTTAATTCCGGTAACGAACGAGACTCTAGCCTGCTAAATAGGCGTCGTCATTTAGGTGTGCGTGGCTCCGTCACGCAACTCACTGGCGACGTATTAAAATTCTTCTTAGAGGGACCGGCGGCTTCGAGCCGCACGAGATTGAGCAATAACAGGTCTGTGATGCCCTTAGATGTCCTGGGCCGCACGCGCGCTACACTGAAGGAATCAGCATGTTCTCCCTGGCCTAGAGGCCCGGGCAACCCGCTGAAACTCCTTCGTGCTGGGGATTGGGGTTTGCAATTATCCCCCATAAACGAGGAATTCCTAGTAAGCGCGAGTCATAAGCTCGCGTTGATTACGTCCCTGCCCTTTGTACACACCGCCCGTCGCTACTACCGATTGAATGATTTAGTGAGGTCTTCGGACCGACACGCGGTGGCTTCACGGCCGTCGGCGTTGCTGGGAAGTTGACCAAACTTGATCATTTAGAGGAAGTAAAAGTCGTAACAAGGTTTCCGTAGGGGAACCTGCGGAAGGATCATTAACGTTCGAACGATACGTTTGTTGAGATATACCAACGTAAAGTTTACGACGATAATAATGACAATATCCAAAACAATATATGATGATGATGAATATAATTATATATTATAATCATCACAGACACAGAGATTTACCGACGACGACAAGTTGTCCACGACAC
>OY720201.1:7086521-7111521 GCA_963082885.1 Parascotia fuliginaria | reverse complement strand
GGGCGGTTAAAAAAAATCAATATTACGAATCAATATTATTTGTGTGCTTTGTTTTTCAACAATAAACAAATAAATCTACAAATAGTAATCAAATTTTATAAAATTTGATCAATATGTCATATAATGTTAGTATGTGTATGTATGTATCCGTTCGTTCGTGCTTCGTAGAACTTTTATATTTATTGGATTGTAAATAAAGGGAATAATAATAATAATAATAATAATAATAATAATAATAATAATAATAATAATAATAATAATAATAATAATAATAATGATGATACAATTATTATAAGCAGTAGTAGGTAATGAATGGTCATGACTGTGTCATATATTCGACTTCACGCACCTCCTACAAATACCGTAGAACTTTTAAACTTAAAAAAAAAAAAAAAAAAAAAAAAAAAAAAAATAATAATAATAATAATAATAATAATAATAAAAAATAATGATGATCATGACGACAAGGCAGAAAAGAGATAGATTTTCTTTTTTTTTTTCTCCCCCCTCATATAACATACCTCTACGTCAACATCGCCCGATAGCATAAACTTGTGATTCTAACATATATAGGTGGTACAGTGGAACGCGTACGAGTATGACGATTGAAACGTCGAACGGTGCGCGCAACTTGTGAACTTGTGTAAACACAAAACTAACACTTGTGAACTCTGAGAGAGACACAATTTGTATCTTGTTTGTTGTATTATTTAATATTAATATAATATTATTATATTACTTACATACAATACGGCAAGTTGGTGTGCTTTCTGTGTGGTTGATGTTTGATGGTGAATAAAATTAATTGAATGATTGATTTTATGTTTAACTGTGTGGGCCGACGGACCGCTACGTACGTACGTGTCCGTTGAGAAATCTAAACGGTCCTGGAAATTATATATCAAAACTCCTCATATAATGCGAAGCACTCTATAGACTCCGGGCGTAATCGTTCACGACTTTTACGATTGTGTTAACATTAATATATAATGTGATACTGTCTCGGTTCGAACGTTCACAATTGGGGTGAAACGTGTTTTCATAATGAAAATATAATTCATCCTGAAAATGCTGACGCGCAGTGGGCGTTTGACGCGTTTGAGATATAACCGTTTTAAACGTTCGCGCGTTCGGCGACAACAAACACAAACTCTCACAAATGTGTGTGTGGTTTAGAGCTCTCCCGTCGTTCGTCTCTATTGACGGTCGGGATTTTAAGTGCGCGTTTGTGCGACTTGTTGTAACCTATATGTTTACAATTTCGTTGTACACTCTCGACGCTTAATAAACGCAAGAAGAGCTCCCTGGTTGATCCTGCCAGTAGTTATATGCTTGTCTCAAAGATTAAGCCATGCATGTCTCAGTGCAAGCCGTATTAAGGCGATACCGCGAATGGCTCAATATATCAGTTTTGGTTCCTTAGATCTTACTCAGTTACTTGGATAACTGTGGTAATTCTAGAGCTAATACATGCAATCAGAACTCTGACCAGTGATGGGATGAGTGCTTTTATTAGATCAAAACCAATCGACGGAGGGCCTCGCGTCCGAAGTCGTTAATTTTGATGAATCTGGATAACTTTTGCCGATCGCATGGTCCAGTACCGGCGACGCATCTTTCAAATGTCTGCCTTATCAACTTTCGATGGTAGTTTCTGCGACTACCATGGTTGTCACGGGTAACGGGGAATCAGGGTTCGATTCCGGAGAGGGAGCCTGAGAAACGGCTACCACATCCAAGGAAGGCAGCAGGCGCGCAAATTACCCACTCCCGGCACGGGGAGGTAGTGACGAAAAATAACGATACGGGACTCTTACGAGGCCTCGTAATCGGAATGAGTACACTTTAAATATTTTAACGAGGAACAATTGGAGGGCAAGTCTGGTGCCAGCAGCCGCGGTAATTCCAGCTCCAATAGCGTATACTAAAATTGTTGCGGTTAAAAAGCTCGTAGTTGCATTTGTGCGCCGCGCTGTCGGTGCACCGCATCCGCGGTGATACTGACACGTCTGCGGAGCATATCGTCGGTGAGCCGGCGGTAATACGCCGGTTCAATATCAAAATCCTATCGCGGTGCTCTTTAGTGAGTGTCGAGGTGGGCCGACAATTTTACTTTGAACAAATTAGAGTGCTCAAAGCGGGCTCAAAATGCTGCTTGAATATTTCGTGCATGGAATAATAGAATATGATCTCGGTTCTATTTTGTTGGTTTTCAGAACTCCGAGGTAATGATTAATAGGGATAACTGGGGGCATTCGTATTGCGACGTTAGAGGTGAAATTCTTGGATCGTCGCAAGACGAACATCAGCGAAAGCATTTGCCAAAGGTGTTTTCATCAATCAAGAACGAAAGTTAGAGGTTCGAAGGCGATTAGATACCGCCCTAGTTCTAACCGTAAATATGTCATCTAGCGATCCGCCGACGTTACTACAATGGCTCGGCGGGCAGCTTCCGGGAAACCAAAGATTTTGGACTCCGGGGGGAGTATGGTTGCAAAGCTGAAACTTAAAGGAATTGACGGAAGGGCACCACCAGGAGTGGAGCCTGCGGCTTAATTTGACTCAACACGGGAAATCTCACCAGGCCCGGACACCGGAAGGATTGACAGATTAACAGCTCTTTCTTGATTCGGTGGGTGGTGGTGCATGGCCGTTCTTAGTTGGTGGAGCGATTTGTCTGGTTAATTCCGGTAACGAACGAGACTCTAGCCTGCTAAATAGGCGTCGTCATTTAGGTGTGCGTGGCTCCGTCACGCAACTCACTGGCGACGTATTAAAATTCTTCTTAGAGGGACCGGCGGCTTCGAGCCGCACGAGATTGAGCAATAACAGGTCTGTGATGCCCTTAGATGTCCTGGGCCGCACGCGCGCTACACTGAAGGAATCAGCATGTTCTCCCTGGCCTAGAGGCCCGGGCAACCCGCTGAAACTCCTTCGTGCTGGGGATTGGGGTTTGCAATTATCCCCCATAAACGAGGAATTCCTAGTAAGCGCGAGTCATAAGCTCGCGTTGATTACGTCCCTGCCCTTTGTACACACCGCCCGTCGCTACTACCGATTGAATGATTTAGTGAGGTCTTCGGACCGACACGCGGTGGCTTCACGGCCGTCGGCGTTGCTGGGAAGTTGACCAAACTTGATCATTTAGAGGAAGTAAAAGTCGTAACAAGGTTTCCGTAGGGGAACCTGCGGAAGGATCATTAACGTTCGAACGATACGTTTGTTGAGATATACCAACGTAAAGTTTACGACGATAATAATGACAATATCCAAAACAATATAATGATGATGATGAATATAATTATATATTATAATCATCACAGACACAGAGATTTACCGACGACGACAAGTTGTCCACGACACGTGTGGCGGCTGATCTATTTCTGACTGCTTACTGTTGTGTGACAGACAGGTTGTCTGACGTAGTCTCGCGTCGCGCTCGTTGTGATTCGACGTAGACTGGTTAAAAAATCCGCACCACGAGTCGAATTTTGCGCGTTCGTAAACATTGAAATGGTGAAACGCGTCTCTCCTTATAGAGCGGTGAGTTTGACGCTTTACACTTATATATATTTTGATATATCATATTTTATATGTACAATTTGCGTACCAATATTATTAAAACTATCACCCTGGACGGTGGATCACTTGGCTCGCGGGTCGATGAAGAACGCAGTTAACTGCGCGTCATAGTGTGAACTGCAGGACACATTTGAACATCGACATTTCGAACGCACATTGCGGTCCGTGGAGACACATCCAGGACCACTCCTGTCTGAGGGCCGGCTGTATAAAATAATAATGCCACATTGCGCGTGTATCTATATATATTGCGCATATGACGGTTCGTATTATTATAGATTCGCACACGTTCGACGTTTGTGAATATATAAAATATATATGTCCGTTTAAATATTATAATATATATTATATTAATATGTAGATTACAACGATCGTGCAAGACCATGTGTCGGCCGACGCGAATGATATATGTTATACGTATATTTTCGCGAAAGCGACGCGCTCGACACTTCGCGTGTAACAACAAAGAGTGTTGAGTGATCGTGTTTAACGCACAAACGTCAAATCTAACATAATTAATATAATTATAATAAATAAAAGAGTAGGCGGACTCGACGTCCGAAGTGCGCATCGACGCCGTCGTCGTTCTCGTCGTTATTGCAATATTATAACGTCGGTTGCGGTTGCGTCGTCGTAACGCTGACGGATATCGCGTCTGCCTCATTTTTTTATCGTTGGCCTCAGATCAGGGAGGATCACCCGCCGAATTTAAGCATATTAGTAAGCGGAGGAAAAGAAACTAACTAGGATTTCCTTAGTTGCGGCGAGCGAACAGGAAAGAAGCCCAGCACTGAATCCCGTCGTTTTTAAGGCGGCGGGAGATGTGGTGTTCGGGAGGTTCCGCTTTCTCGTCGCGATCGCTCCTGTCCAAGTTCGTCTTGAACGGGGCCGTTTTCCCGCAGAGGGTGCCAGGCCCGTAGAGACGGAGGATCGCGGCGAGAGGGACTCTCCTTAGAGTCGGGTTGCTTGAGAGTGCAGCCCTAAGTGGGTGGTAAACTCCATCTAAGGCTAAATATTACCGCGAGACCGATAGCGAACAAGTACCGTGAGGGAAAGTTGAAAAGAACTTTGAAGAGAGAGTTCAAGAGTACGTGAAACCGTTCAGGGGTAAACCTGCGAAACTCGAATGAACGAACGGAGAGATTCATCGTCATTCCGCGGCGTACATGCGCGCGATTCGATGTCGCCGATCTCGGTCGGCTGGCACGACGCGCGTACGTCGACGTCCACGGACGGCGTGCACTTCTCTCTTAGTAAATACATCGCGACCCGTTCGATGTCGGTCTAAGCGCCGTCCGGGAGCCCCGCTGTGCCTTCGCGGGCACTGTGGGACCGCGACGGTGGCCGACCGGCCGTCGGACGGTAGTTCTGACGAAACGCGCACGCGTTTACGACGCGTCCGGCCCGACGCAAGTCAACGTCGTATCCTGCGTACCGCCTAAGCGCGGACGTTGGTGCGGCGCGTCTGCTGTTGCCGCCGTGCAGTCTCGGACTGTGCGCGTCTCTGTCTGCGATGATTCAGTTTCGGGCACTCGCAGGACCCGTCTTGAAACACGGACCAAGGAGTCTAGCATGTATGCGAGTCATTGAGACAATAAAACTGAGTGCATAATAGGTGAAATGAAAACGAACTATGGTTCTATAACAGGTTTGTGTGCTTTGTATAGACCACCTAACTTAGATAGGGCTCAATTCATAGATGAGTTAGTGTCTCTCATAAAACAGTATCCAAATAAATATAACTTCGTACTAATAGGTGATCTAAACATTGACTTAAAACAACATTCGTCTATAACTAATTTATATACTAATTCACTCTGTGAATTGGGTCTAGAAATCGGAATTAACCAGTTTACTAGGATAGATAAGAAAGGCGATCGCATTACAAAATCATGTATAGACCATATATTTATACGTATAGTCCATTCCAATTCTAATTTCGGACAATGTAAACAATCCTCCATATTGCCATTGTCTATGGTTTCATGAATTTACTAGTAACGGGGAAAAGGATGATAAAAATAAAATTAATGTCATCATTACTCATCATACATAATTAAATAATAATTTTTCATTCTTTTTTTTTAACATTTTTAAATAATAATACGTTTACTAATACTCTATTTGCGTAATCGATTAATTCTATTTGATTTGTTATTTTTATTACTCCAAAAAAAATACATAAATAAAACTAAATACAAATTTATGTTAAATATGATATTGTATTTTATTGTAACCGTTGACTTATAAACTTTAAGATAATAAGACAAACAATTTACCTAATGTATAAATAAATGTAATTTAAATTAAATGTTGACCTCTAATTACAACTATTTGACCACGGACCGAAATGGAATACTGGGATACTTTTGAATATTTTCCCGCCTGATAAAAATTGTGAAATATTGATTATATGAAATTTGTACGTATGTTACGATTTTATTATACTATATTAGTATTACAATAAAACAAATGAACTCAGACTAGCGAGGGCAAATGACAAAATATTATGTACCTATGATATGTATTGGTTAAACTTATTTCTTCTAATAAATTACAACATTGGTTTTCAAAGACAATATAGAGTACAGAAAAAATAAAACTGTTAATCATTTTGACGTCTTAATTCGACCGCAAAAAGTAATTCGTAATTTTATTAAATAAACTAGATTTGATTATTAATCATTAGTAGAAATAGTTGCAAAATGAAGTATATAGTGAACAGAATGTGTATAAACCCATGTGTCATCGTCTACGGAGTTTTTGATAGAAAAATATTGAAAAGACTGTTTGTTTACATTGTCCGAAAATGGATTTGGTCGATACTGTAGTGTCGACTGCCGCGACGTGCACACAGCTCTTATAAACAATGCGCTGGCCGACCACTTCATAACCGGTTGCGCATTAGTCGATAATACCTACGTAAACAAAACAAGTCTTTATAAAACTGTGACAAAACTTGATAACATTAAAATTTGTAACGAACTGTGTAAAATCAATTGGAGTTTAGCTTTAGATTATGACAACCCAGACGATATATTGCGTTTTGTATTAGATAATTATTCTTTCGTTTATGATAAATGCAAATATAATGTACAAATAAAACAAAGTAAAAGACAGACCTGTTTATGGAAAAGTGATAGAATAATAAATATGTGTAAAAAACGTGATATGCTACTTGATATATGGATTAAGGACCAAAGTAATATGCAAAATAGATTATTATATAATAAATATAGAAATAAAACTAATAAACACATTAATAACGTAAAAAATAATTATTTTTTGAAACAGATCCAAACAAACTTTCAGAATTCAAAAAAAGTGGGGGCAATCATTAATAATTTATGTGGTAAAGTAACTAAATCTATTGACGATATTATTATAAAATACTTTAGATTAGTGCCAGGTGTCCTTTCAAACAAATTTGCCACCGAGTTCAGAAATAATGTTAATAATACATGTATTAATTGTAACATACCAATATTAAATGACGAAACCTATGTACAAAAATGTAATTTATCTATGAGGCTGCAACCAGTTACAAATGATGTTATCCTGTCTATAATAAAAAATATGAATGTTAAAAAATGCCCAGGTTTTGATAACATAAGATTCAAAGATATCAAATGTATCGCTAAGTATATCACCCCTGTTATTACACACTTGTTAAACATCCTTCCTTCTTGGCTGGCATCGTTAAGATCCTTCTTGGCTGGCACCGACTCCAAAATAACTGATTAAAAACTATAAATAGTAAAGTATTATAGGTATCAAGGATTGCGTTGATTCCCCTTTAATGTTCTTTGCTATGAAGTAATTAAAATATTATTTTCTACTTTTTAGTTAAGGATTGAAAAAGTTTAAAAATAAAATTATTTTTAGAAAAAAAATGAAAACCGACTTCAAACAACACCTACAGTGTTGTTTGAAGTCGGTTTTCATTTTTTTTCTAAAAATAATTTTATTTTTAAACTTTTAGTGGGAATTAATTGTGTATAAATATATTCAATATGGGTAGACCTACTAAACGTGCTGCGCAAATGAGACAGCGCCGCGCCGTTTGAAAGAAAGTAGAGACGAGAGGTAAGATTGTAAATAGAAATATAAGGTCCTTGTCAACACTTTCTCGATCGCTAAACCCTGAATCCCAGAAACCACAAATCAAAACAAAAAAGTGATGATCTACCAACAACAAAGAATCATCAAAAATCATAATTTAACTGACCGAGCAATCGCTCAGATATACAAAAAATGCATATGGTCACTCATCCAGGGCTACTTCGTTTCTAACAAAAAATGAATTTTGAAAATCACTTCGCACTTGTAGCATGGACATGTCAATGTCAGATAATTCGTCGCAAAAGACATCGACGTGTTGCTTTACACGTCTTCACTTCTTGCAAACGATTTGTTACAAAATATTAAATTATTCTTTATAAAAAAAACATGGGACCCCATTTCGGAGTATACCCTTTCAAATAAAAGAAGAATTTTCCAAATTGGTTTATAAATGACGGAGTTAAGTTGTAACAAACATACAACCACTGAACTATTTCTTATAATAAAAAAATGGGACCAATTTCAAAGTATACCCTCTCAAATAAAAAAAATATTTTTCAAATCGGTTCATAAATGACCGAGATATGAGGTAACAAACATACAAAAAAAAAAAAAAAACATACGACCCGAATTGATAACCTCCTCCTTTTTGAAGTCGGTTAAAAAGAGTAGGCGGACTCGACGTCCGAAGAGCGCATCGACGCCGTCGTCGTTCTCGTCGTTATTGCAATATTAAGGTCGGAGCCGAAAGCAGGTCCAGGGCGGGATTATTCCTACAGGGTACTCAATAAAACACCTGATAGGATAATCTGATCTATATTGGATCAAGACGGCTTGAACTAAATAGCCATAACTATTAATAATCAAAAATACACTTAGGGGTCATCTCATGGTTCCCCTCGAGGAACCAGGGGTAACTGATTCAGGCTGAGGCCTGTTTCAGTGGTGTCAGTCGCCGCCTGCTACTACAGGCGGGTCACTGGAGTGTGGCTGTAGCCACTTAAGCATTGTGTCGGGAGATGACTTCACGACGCTGGTCTAAATTTAACGACAGCCAGGGTCGGTTCGGTTTCTCTCGATATTGGTGAGGTCGGGCTCACGGGAAAAGATTCCCAGCGAGCGTCCGTCAGCCGATGTGATTGCCATTTTAACTAGTGGCTGCTACGGGAATCAAGTCCCGCGGCAGCGGCCTGTCTGGTGGGCGACGGTGGTATGGTGCCAGTTCTCGCAGGTGACGAAAACTTGACTTCGCAGCGCGGGCGAACATGTTGGCGCTCAAGCGACCGATGAAGTCGTCGAGGCTCTCCATGCGTAGGTCCCTAGAGATCGTGTCATTCCTCACGTAGCGGGGGGCATTTACAACAATGCGTAGAGCGAGCGACTGCTGTGCACGCAACCGTTTGCGGTTGGTCTCCGCTATTAGTGCGTACCACGCTGGAGAGGCATAGGTAAGGCGGCTGCGGATGTATGTTTTATAGACGCCCAGCTTTGCACGAAGAGGAAGACGAGACGACAGTACAGGACGCAGGAGAGCTCGAGCGGTTCGTGCTTGACCCACAACGTTTCTTACGTGAGGGGCCATCGTGAGACGGCGGTCAATGGTCACACCGAGGTATTTCACCGTCGGGGACCACTTGATAGGTTGTCCCTTCATGGTGAGCTGTGGTGGGAGTCTCTGCCCACCCATAGAGATCGCCTGGGTTTTCGCCACGTTGACGGTCAGTCTCCAGTCTTCCAGCCAGGGCGGGAGTGCGTCCAATGTGCGTTGCATTTTGACCGCCGCGTGAACGGCGTTCAAAGATGTGGTGATGTAAGCCGCGTCGTCAGCGTAGAGTGCTAGCATGGCGCCTCCTGCTACAGGTATGTCGTCCGTGTATCTGCTGTAGCAGACGGGCGACAGGCAGCTGCCTTGGGGCACTCCGGCTAAGATGTTGCGCTCTGTTGACAAGACGCCTTCAACTGCCACTTGAAAGCGTCTGTCTTGGAGGAAGGTTGCCAAAGTTTTGACTATTCGTCGTGGAGTGGAAGATGTAGACAGCTTGAAAAACAGGCCGGCGTGCCACACACGATCAAACGCCTTCTCCATGTCCAGGAGTACTGCGACAGCATTTTCTCTTTTGTTAAGAGTGACTGTCATGTGATGCAGTACTCTCGTAAGCTGATTCGACGTGGAGTGCTCGGCGCGGAAGCCGAACTGTTCGTCGCGTGGCTGGATGTGGGGTGTCAGATGCAGCAGTAGAAGCTTCTCAAAGACTTTCGAGATGTTCGACAGTAGCGTAATGGGCCGATAGCTTTCGGGCCTCAGGACGTTCTTCCCGGGCTTAGGCAGCATTATGACCCGACCAAGTTTCCATGCTGTAGGGAAATGGCCAGTGCGAAGGATGCCATTGAAAAGCTGCGTCACTGTCGCAATTGCTCGTGGAGGTAGGTGACGCAGGACCTCGTTGGTTATCCCGTCAGGACCGGGGGCTTTTCGTAGCTTGGTGTGTCGGATCATGCGCTGTACTTGACCAGGGGAGAAGACGACTGGGTTTTCCGTGGCTGCTATCGGCGCGTTGAAATATGACTGCAGATGTTCTTGGATTGCTTCTACATGTTGCATATTTGAGGTTGGATTCGGCTGAAACTGATTCTCCAGGTGATCGGCAAAGATCTTCGCTCGGTCTTCGGCGCGGTATCGGGGAGTTCCATCACCGGCCATGAGTGGTCTAATAGGAGGCGCTTTGCCCGAGAGTTGGCGACAAAGACGGTGAATGCCAGACCAGTCATTGCCGGCTTGTTCGAGAGTGCGTTGCCATGATTCGGTAGCGACTGTTGCAAGCGCGGCCGAGATGTTTGTAGCTAAAGCGTTTAGCTGAGATTTCATGGTTGGACACCGGGAGTGCTGCCATTGACGTCTCAGCTTTCTCTTTCTCTCGATCAATGCCAGGATATATGCTGGAATTTGGGGTTGCCGCCGCGTCGACGCAGCGTTCAGCTTTGATGCTCGAAGGGCTGCGCTAGTAACAGCGGTGAACTGTTCGGCAAGTGCGTCGATTTCTGCGTGTGACTCGATTCGGCAGTAGGGTGAATGCATGTTCATGTATTCGGCGAAGACTCGCCAGTCCTGACGATGACGAGGGGCGGCTGGCAGTGTGCAGTATGGAAGACTCGATAGTGTGAGTAAGACGGGTTGGTGGTCTGAGAGAAGGTGATCGTCAATAACATCAATCGATGGCGCGATTGGAAGGCCGCGTATGAGCGACAGATCGATGACATCAGGATTGTGGGCTGTACAGTACGGGTAGTGTGTCGGGACCTCTGGTCCTAGTACCTCATAGCCATTTCGGTCGGCGTCGTCGAGAAGGCGGCGGCCATTTGGGCAGATTATAGAGGAATTCCATGCCGTGTGCTTAGCGTTAAAGTCGCCCGCGACTATGGTTGGAAAGGGTGAATCCAGTAGAGTGTGTACATCAGCCACAGCAAGTCGATTAGTCGGTGGTTTGTAAAACGCAAACACACGAGTAGGGTGACGCTCAATGCACACTTCTACGCCAAGTGCGTACGATGACTGCAATGTTGGTATTGGCAGTGGTTGGTGGACGATCTTTCTCTTCACTAGGACCGATAACCCCCTGTAAGCAGTCCCAGTGGGGGAGATGTGATCTTCTCGGTACACATGATACCCTGGCACCTTGAGCTTCGTTTGGCTTTTAAGGTGCGTCTCGCTAATAAGGACAATGTCGACCTGTCGTTGCGAGATCAGCAACCTTAAGAGCCTGGTCTTCTCGGGAGACAGCCCGTCGGCGTTCCAGTGTATGATACGTAGGGAATTATTGGCCATGGATGCAAAGTTCCGCTACGCATTTAAGGATGAGTGAGATTGGGTCTCGCCCCTCCTGTAGGGCCATTAGGACACTGTTTAGTGCCCCGATGGCCACGGTAATCGCGGAGTCTACCAATGCCGGCGCCGGTGTGGTGGTAACCGATTTCGGCAGAGCATCCCGCTTCGCCTTCGTCCCCCTTGAGGGGGCAGCGACCACGGGTGTGGTAGACTGTTCCAGTATATCTGGCTGCGCTGTCGTCGTAGCCTTTGTCTTTCGAGTGCCGCGGCGCCTCTTCCGTTTGCCAACTACCTCTTGAGGAGGAGGGTTGGCAGCAGCCATGAGTGAACTAGGAGCGTCGGCTTCAGTGTGGCTAGTGGCTGGTTTCCTCGCCGCTGTTTTTGCAATATTGCCGGCCTTCTTATTTCGCGCCTCTTTGCGGAATACAGGACAGGCGACGTTGTTCGCGGTGTGCGCTCCACCGCAGTTAACACAGGTGGGTGGCGTTTCCAACGGACGTTTGCAGTCCCTGGCAGTGTGCTCCTCTCCGCAGCGCACACAAGCTGGTGGCCTGTGGCAATTGTGGGAGGAGTGCCGGAACTGTTGGCATCGATGGCACTGCGCAGGGCCTTTTCGGCCGCGCCATGCTTCAATCTTCACGCCAGGCATACAGAGTAACTCTGTCACATCATATATGCCTGGTGTGAGGTTTGGTGTGCGTTGCAGTTGTGCGTAGTATAAGCAACCAGGTCGCCCTTGTCGCGCACGGATCGCGCGCACGTACTCAGGTACGTATCCTAGTTCTCGAAACTCTCGTTCGATGTCCTCGGGGTTGGTGTTAAGAGGTAGCCCTCTTATTGCCACCTTCAGACTACGCTCTGCAGGAAGAGAGTACGAAAACCAGGAGATCCTGGTATCTTTCTCTAAATTATAGAGGTAGCGCTGAGTTACGCGATATTCAGTGTCAGACTTTGGCATAAAGCGCACGCCTTTGCCGTAGGCACGGCCATTGGGTGCGTGGCCCAACTGCTTCTTTAATTCCTGAAAGTGTGTTGGCCAGTCCGGAAGCGCCTCTACCACGAGTGGTGGATACCTGACCGGGGCAGTAGGAGGTGGAACAGAGCTAGCTATGGTGGCAGTGGAAGTTGACGCAGTTTGGAGTCTGCCGGAATGTGCGGCTGTCACTGTTCTAGGTGAATTGCCGGTCACTGCAGCGTAGGATGGGCCTCCCATCTCCATCGGAGACACTGTTGCTCTGGTGGGGTTTTTGAGTGGCGGTGTTGCATGTAATGGGGAGGGATGCCTCTCTAATGCGACTAAGGTAGGTATAACATTAGGTGACAAATCAGCAGCTATGTAAGCGACTGCATCCCCAGGTGTTAAAGGACTCTTGTTTCTCTCACGGGGTGGGGTACTGGTTTGCAGAAAGTCGGACGATACAGTCTCAGTAGCCGAAGAGGTACTAACTATGGTATGTGCCAGCGCGTTGTACACTGGACAGTTTCCTGTGTTGAGAGAATCGCTTGGACAGGACTCGGCCGTCTCTGGCGCGTTAGAGGCTATGGCGCCAGCGGCCAGTGTCGTCGGTGTTTGTGGTCGTTGAAGTTGGCTGCTTGTATGATTTTCTTTACTTCCAGTTTCCGGCGGCGTTATGAAAAGTGGAGAAGAAAGCGGGTTCGACCGCGGAGCGCATCGCACCTGGTCCGCAGCGATAATGCGGTTGATGGCCGCTTGCACCGCGCCACGTGAGTGTGAAGAAAGCGTTCTTTTTCCAACTCCGGGTGTAAATGGGGGCAGCGGACGGGTCGCCTTCCGCAGGGGCGGAAAGGTTTGTTGGGGTGGTGTCATTGTCCGTGAAGCCTTCAAGAGGCCATCACGGCAACTATAAACTTATCAATACGACTTGGGTCCGATCGCCGGGGATTGCCACTAGTAGCAGGCCAGAGACCTTATAAATTCAATTATAATGAGGAGGGCGATGTGCGTAAGGTAGGAATTAGCCCGCCATCCAAAAATACATATAAACATCGACTGAGGTCATTGAACTGCGGAGAATCTTAACACCGACTTCTAGGAAATGACGTCATTAGCACAACGCCATCTAATGACCACAATCGGAACTAAAACACATCTATTAACTGAACTGCCTAAACATACCGCCCACCAAGGACATTATCGAAGAATATGTCCTTAATAAACAAAAACACTCAGATCTAATGGTACCTAGCTATAATAGTGTCATTGATGAGGGTATACTAATACTAATGAAATAAAGTATCTAACAATAGTAATTGAACTAGGACCTCAAAGAGCTGTTGGTATAATTTAACATATTATAGCCCAACTGGTACTTATAAACTTTACAACTGTAACATAAGTAAACAATTTTCTTGTATTAGCAAACTTTTAACAAATTTAAAATTATAAAAACTTATGTACTAAATAATAATTGTATGTGTTTATAGAACTGTAAAATATAAACCACAACACATGAACTAAAATAACTGTCTATAGTATTAAAAATGAACTAATGTATAACAACAACTTAAACTTAATAACAGTTGTGAATAGAGCTATTCATTGACTGGTAATATACACAATTTAGATGTAGGACGTTTCAATAAACTCCCTTTTACCTTTAATGTGACTACTCGGGTAACATTATAAGGCCCTGGATGTTTTTCGACTATTCGACCAAGCAACCAACGAGCAGGAGGTAAATCAGATTCCTTGACAAGAACAACGTCTCCAATTTTTGGTTCGGGATTTTGATACGACCATTTATACCTGTGAACTAGCGCGGCCAGGTATTCTGCAGACCAACGCCTCCAAAAATTCTGTAACATCCTTTGTATGAGTTGCCACCGATGTAAAGGACTAATATATGATGCCTCATAATTGGGTTCTGACACAGTCACTAATGGTTCACCAACCAAAAAGTGACCCAGTGTTAATGGCAATGGTTCATCAATACCTTCACCATTAATAACGGTCATAGGTCTGGAATTCAGACAAGCCTCTACTTGACTGAGCAAAGTACTCATCTCCTCGTAGGTTAAGGTTGAATCTCCTATAACCCTCTTGAGATGAAATTTAGTAGACTTAACAGCTGCCTCCCACAGTCCGCCAAAATTTGGGGCATGGGGCGGTATAAAGTGCCACACTGTACCCATGTTTTCTAAATGTCCTGCAATGCTCTGCTGTACTGTAGTCAGTTCTTTTAGTTCTCTAGCGGCGCCAACAAAATTGGTGCCATTGTCACTCCATATTTGAGAACAATGACCTCGCCTGGCTACAAAACGCCTAAAAGCCGCTAGAAAACCTTGTGTACTCAAGTCGCTTACGACTTCTAGATGTACGGCCCGAGTGGCCATACAGACAAAGACACAGACATAGCCTTTGTATGATTTATGTCCTCGACCCTTCGTTGTCCTGAGATTAATTGGACCAGCGTAATCTAAGCCACTATGGCGGAATGCTCTTGTTGGAGTGCACCTCACGGACGGCAGTGAACCCATCAATTGAGTGTTGGCCTTGGCGTTATGTTTTACACATATCACACATTTTGGGGCATGTTGTTTGACAAGTGTCTTCACTCCAATGATCCAGTACGCTGATCTCAAATAGTTAATCATGAGCTGACAACCTCCATGTAACGTTCGATCATGAGCATCTGCTACCAGTAATTTAGCAAGATGCGCATCATGAGGAAGAATTATAGGGTGCTTCAATTGATCTGATAGAGGCGCTTGTTGCAATCTACCACCGACACGAATTATATCATCACTATCTATAAAGGGACACAATGAACTAATTTTGCTGCCCTTGAACTTAACATGTTTTTTATTTTTTAGTTGTAAGTACTCATTTTGAAATTCGATCTTTTTACAATGTTTTATGCAATACTTCAAACTTTCTTCTATTTCTTTAGCTCGTTGGTAAGGAGGTCTATCTTTTTTGTTTTTAAAATGTATAAATCTTCTACAATATGCTAAAACTCTTAGTAATCGCCATAAAATTCTTTGATATTGAATACCTTCCTCTGCAACTTTAATCTGCCGAGACATCTTGACAATATCTGCGACGATGGCTGTTCGCGCCGTTACCAAACACTCCACAAGCAACTACAAAACGCATTCATATACGCTTCACATGCACGGCACACATACCACAGAACAAGTACATACATAGAAGGAGTGTTAATCGCCCTCATATACTTGTCCTATTTTTCCAAATAAGCCGGATACATTGAAAAGAAAGAGACAAATAATTTTGCTAAGGACGCCCGGTGTACACTGTAGAAACGTCAATTTGGTTACCTTTGGTTACCTTTGGATGCCGAATTAAAAAGTGAACTAATGTCAAATGTTCCAACTTGTCAAGGCCTCTAGACAATTGAGTCGGATTAAACCGCCGCTCGTAATTTTTATTGTTGTTTATCTGTTTTGTGAAATAATATATGTTATTTAATAATTACATAGTGCTATTGTGAAGTAAAATTAAGCCCATTGGATAAGCAATGTCCTGCATTATTGTAGGTTGTAAATTACATTCTTTTCGCAAAGAAAATCAAGTTTAAATCGTCAACTTCCATCGGTGAGTAGATAACAAACCAATAATATATATACTAAAAACCTATATATACGTGCAAAATACCTAAGTGATTTATACTTTACTATACTGCAATCATATTATAATCGTCTGTTTGCCATTCGATTCAGTAATTTTTAAGTATTTTACATTTTTACCAATTTGTGTAGTCATGTTCAATAGTGTTGTGACTTGTGCTGCATATTTTATCGATGACAAAAATATTACTATAATTTGTGTTAACGATTTTGTGGTAACTATCTTTGTACCTTTCATAGTGTTTCATACATTATGTTCTTTTGCAGGTTTCCGAAAGATCAGACCGGAAGATCCATGAAGCAAATTAAGAAAGAATTATGTTATATATTATATTGTTACACGTTTAACGTTCCAGCGGTGAGGACGAATCTACTCAAATTTGCTCCATTGTCACGCGCCATACGACTTATTAATATTATTTCTATAGAAATTAATATTTTCAATGTTTCCTGTCAAAATTCAAAGATGTTACACAAAAATGTATAGTATTGGATAAATAGGTATATTTATTTAGTAATTTTTTTAGGTTTTTTTTATGATATCGTATTGGATTTTTTATCTGTAATGATATTGTAAATACTTTTTTAATAAATAAATAAATAAATGTTCTAGATGACTACAGAAATTTATTGATAAAATTGATCGGGAAAAATTTCTAATCGTACCAATTCATAACATGACAAAAAATATTTTAGCTTATGCACAAATAATCAGGACATTCCTAAACAAAACTGTAATTTTAAGGGGCAGTAATAATGTGTTTCAATATTATTGGAAATATAATCATACATTTGTGACATGAATCTTACAGCTGTGTTTAATTTTACCTTGGGGTATCTGTTTTGATGCTATACTAAGAAAGTCAGAAAAGAACAGAGGGCCGATACCGGTATTTTGGCGATCCACACACTGCCCCGCACTACGCTGCGGGAGCGTGGCGACGCGGTGACGGTGCCACGCGTGCAGATGCGAGAGTGCTGGTCTGCATTATCAATCACGCACGTTACTGCAGAACACGGTGTCCATACCGTCTGGCCCCGAACCCACGCGCGTGAGTACGTGTTTCTCTGCATGTAAGCGTGTGATCAGTAACACAGCGCTTAAATGCGTTTTCAGTGTGTTGCACCACGCGTGATTTCTATACAAAGAGAGATACTTACAAACAATATAAGAACACGCACGCTCGCACTACGCTCCGTGATGCGAGGTAGTGTGTGGATCGATCATGTATATTTCAATTTTCAATTTATTTAATTTATTCATATATAATTTACATTGTGTTTGAACTTACAGCTTGAAACATGAATATAAACTTCAAATTATTTCACATTGAAAATGCTCCTGGCGCCACTGCCGGCCTATGCCATTCCGGTGAGGTGTAAAACGACCCTTTGTTTCTTGTAGTTCGTTTACGAGAGCTTTTATGCAACCAGACCTCATTTGACATTAGCATGTCTGATATTTTACCATAGCCCATAGACAAATTTCATCTATCGATATCGATAAACTCTCAGAAGGTATCGTAGCACTATTAAACTTCTATTTGTCTCTGATTGTGTACGCTTTATTCTCTTAATAGTACTTCTATGCTTTAGTACTTGTTCTGTGACACATACACACATTCGCATCACACACGTTCACTCAATGACACTGACACTTGACAGACGACAAAAACACGAAAATGAGAAGACACCTTGGCAAAACTGTAAACCCTATCAAGAATAAAACTTAAGAAATTAACAATATATTTTTCTGTGTTCTATCAAGAACATAATTGGCGACCGTGACAGGACCTGCAGACAATTAGGATTACGAAAAAGTAACAATATTACTACGCCAACCGCCGAGTCAAAGGACACCTATAGGTTACCGCAACGTGTTTCACCACACTATTGAAGAAACGTTCCAGTTTTCCCGTAAAACGCCTAGGAATACTTCACTGTGGCTATAGAAAATACGTCACGCCTACGTAAACTCCTGTCCACTCGTCGGGAACGCTCCAATCCAGCGGGAACTCTAGCAAGTTGCGACATGTGCATGTGGATTGAACAATCAACGAAGAACTATTGCACAAGCATACTCCAGACACATCGCATGCCTGCTTAATCATACTGTGAGCCCGTTCCTTTATCTATCCTACCTTAATTATCCCCTTTATTTGGGTATTTAGGGTGGTTTGTACCTCAAAGGTTTGATGAGTTGTTTGTGCCCATCTGCAGTGCTATTACTATACTTGTTCAGTCTTTACTTCATAGCAACGCGCCTATTTATCATTTATCAATCAAAACCATTGCCTAGTGCCTAAATCTAGCACAATCTAGTGTACCTAGGTCACACCTAGGCATCCTAAGCACATTTCAAGGTCTGCTTATTATTCTGCTACACTTCAAGTAACTAATATTCACTAAAATAAATAAACCAAAGTAATAACACAGTGAAGCCACTACCCAAATGAATTAAACTATTACATTTCACATTTAGGGACCTTTGCACTGCACTGTTTTCTTCAACAACTTTAACAAGTTAATCACAGCTTAGCAATCTTCATTCCTCATCTATTACCTATTTATTCAGGCTGCTTTCTAAGCTTGGTAAAATAATCTATTTCAGTGTTGTCCGTCGCTCACCCTGTCTTACTGCATTGTATGGCCGTGCATAGCAAACCGGTTAACGGCACCTACCTGATGACACGGCCAATCAGCTGAGTGGTGAGAGGTCAAAGCGAGGAACGTTTCGTATGCATAACTTTGTTTACTTATTTGCTGCATTATAATTAATTGTTTAATTGTATTTTATTGCAAGTTCATAATGTCGTGTGAGGATTTGTCATATAAAGATTTAATTGCTAAACGTAGTTCTATTAAAGGACGCGTTACAAAGTTTAAAAATAACTTAGATATTTTAGATACATTAGAAAGTATGTCACAAATTGAATTAAGCAAACTTGCAATGAAATTGACAAAATTTGAAGCGTTATTCACTGAATTTGATGAGGTGCAATGTCAAATAGAAATTTTTAATATTGATAAACAAGATTCTGAGTTGGCTATTAGAGATTTAATTGAACAAGATTTCTACCATTGCATAGCATCGGCTAAATTATTATTGGAGAAGTACCCTACTCCTAGCCAAGGGTCAGTACATTCATCAGCACATTCTTGCTGTAATCATAATGATGGTGCCCATGCTGTCGGGTTTCGTTTGCCTGAACTACGAGTACCAAGTTTTGATGGTAGCTATTTCCGGTGGCTAGAATTTAAAGATATTTTTACTTCTTTGGTCCATGACAATGAGAAAATTAAGAGTATTCATAAATTTCAATATCTAAACTCTTACCTCACCGGAGAGGCTTCAAGAGTGATTTCAAACCTTGAAATTTCTGACCGTAATTACAATGAAGCTTGAAGGATTCTATGTGAGCGTTATGACAACAAACGTCAATTAATAAACAACCATTTGAAGTCATTATTGAACATTGAATCTGTACGTGAGACAGACAAGTCACTTCGGTTCACTATCGATCATGTCACAAAGAATCTTCGAGCCCTCAATAGCCTAGGATTACCTACTGATAAATGGGACGCTCTCATTATTTATATCATATCGGGTAAACTAGATAATGTAACCTACCTTAAGTGGGAAGAAAATAGGAATCACTTACCTGATATACCTACCTTAGAGCAGTTCTTCTCCTTTTTGAAGAGCCGTGCTGATGTTCTTGAAACCTCATTTAATAGGTCTAAACAAGACAAATCTGAAAAATCAAAATATAACCATAATCATAACCAAAAGAGTCAAACTAAAGTTTTAATTACTTCTTCTTCAAAGGAAAATGTTACTTCTCTTCAAACCAGCTCTGCACTGCATTGTGTAGCATGCAATAGTAATCATTATCTACACCAATGCAATATTTTCAAAGGCAAATCCGTAGAGGAAAGAAATAATTTTATTAAATCTCACAATTTATGTCAAACTGTCTCCGAGGTAGTCACAAGTTACAGCAATGTAAACTCCCAGGTACTTGTCGAATCTGTAAGAAGCGACACAACTCTCTGCTCATAAATCAGATGAAATTGAACATAACAACAATGAGTCTATCTCCATGTCAGCCATTTCCTCTCCTGAAGTCTTACTTTGCACCGCCATGGTTCACTTAACTAATCCTATAACTAAGGACACCGCCACAGTGCGCGCCCTATTGGACAGTGGGAGTCAGTCTACCTTTATAACCGAATCTGTAAGGCAGAGGTTAAGGCTCTCTCCCCAGTCATCTAATACCGAAGTAGTAGTTATTGGAAACACACATCTAAAATTAAATGTGCAACGTTGCTCAGTACAACTGACGTCCAAAGACAATGCATTTAACGTTATGATGCCTTGTCTCATCCTGCCCACTATTTCAGGGAAGATACCTAAGGTTACCTTTGATATTAGGTACCTCAACTTATCCAACTTCGACTTAGCGGATCCTAACTTCAATGAACCTTCTCCTGTAGATATGCTCATCGGAGCGGATCTATTCTGGGACTTAATAGGTTCAGAACAACAATCCCTAGGGCCAAACAATCCTATTTTACGAAGCTCTAAGCTCGGTTGGCTTATTGCCGGTCCCATATTTAACTCAAAGCCTGTGAAGGTCTCTAAAAAGGTGATGTGCAATTTTCTACTAAATGAAAAATCATCACCAAATCTACATGATGAACTGTCAAAGTTCTGGGAACTTGAGAATTTCCCACAAACCAAAGCTCTCACTACGGAAGAAAAGCTTTGTGAGCAGCACTTCTTATCTAACACTACACGAACCTCTGATGGTCGTTTTTGTGTAGCACTACCTCTCCGCGAGGACCCAATTGTTTTAGGAGATTCCTATGGCTTGGCCAAGAAACGTCTTCTGAGCTTAGAAGCTCGTTTACGCAAGCAACCTGAAACCAAACAAGCATACACCGACTTCATACATGAGTATGAGGCTCTCGGTCACCTCACTAAGGCTAACGTCAACAAAGAGATCGATACTTTCATCAACTTTTTAACCGACTTCAAAAAGGAGGAGGTTATCAATTCGAGTCGTATGTTTTTTTTTTGTATGTTTGTTACGTCATATCTCGGTCATTTATGAACCGATTTGAAATTTTTTTTTTATTTGATAGGGTATACTCTGAAATTGGTCCCATTTTTTTATTGTAAGTTATGGTTCAGTGGTTGTATGTTTGTTACAATTTAACTCCCTCATTTATAAACCAATTTGGAAAATTCTTCTTTTATTTGAAAGGGTATACTCCGAAATGGGGTCCCATGTTTTTTTTTATAAAGATTGATTTAGTAGTTTGGCTTCAATTTAATATTTTGTAACAAAACGTTTGCAAGAAGTGAAGACGTGTAAAGCAACACGTCGATGTCTTTTGCGACGAATTATCTGACATTGACATATTGTCTATGCTACAAGTGCGAAGTGATTTTCAAAATTCATTTTTTGTTAGAAACGAAGTGGCCCTGGATGAGTGACCATTTGCGTCATTTCATTTTCAGCGTCTTCATTCTTTAGAAGCAGTAGACTATGATTATCACTATAATTTGGTAGTCGTTAAGCCAAGTTCTTCTATTCAATCTTACCTCGTGTCTCTACTTTCTTTCAAACTGCGCGGCGCTGTCTCATTTGCGCAGCATGTTTAGTAGGTCTACCCATATTGAATATATTTATACACAATTCCCACTAAAAGTTTAAAAATAAAATTATTTTTAGAAAAAAAATTAAAACCGACTTCAAACAACACCCACATGTTCAATCCTTAACTAAAAAGTAGAAAATAATATTTTAATTACTTCATAGCAAAGAACATTAAAGGGGAATCAACGCAATCCTTGATACCTATAATACTTTACTATTTATAGTTTTTAATCAGTTATTTTGGAGTCGGTGCCAGCCAAGAAGGATCATAATGACCTTCATAAAAATAACCTACCTACTAGCAAAAAAAAACCTTCTTGATTAATCTATTAATATATGAATGAAAAATATAGATTTAATACAAGAAATCGAACGGAATCTGATAAGTGCGCGTCAAATTTTTTATGTATATCTGAACACAACTATCAATGACGTCTGCGTTCACGAGTATGACCGCGTTTGGGTAGTGCACTCAGGCATATCCCCCACGCGTGCAATTACCGCCCCGTGCATTACAAAAGTTGGTTGCAAAGACAGAATTAAAGATCCTTCTTGGCTGACTATTCCGCGCTTGGAACTTTGCGCTGCTCTGTTAGGCGCTCAACTTGCCAACACCGTCCTGCAGGCTCTGAGATGCCCAATCAACCGGCAAGTATACTGGACTGACTCTACCGTCGTCCTCAGCTGGCTTAGGTCACCAAGTAAAGCGAAAACATTTGTCGCAAATAGAGTTGCGACTATCAATGACATTAAAAATATCACAAAGGTAGTCATTCGCAAAGGAAATTAAATATTTAATTAATAACAAGCCTTTAAAAACTCACGTTGCGCTAACCTCTCTTAACCCTTTTATAGACTCAAATGACATTCTTAGAGTCGGAGGTCGTATCAGCCCCTCCACCTATCCCTACGACAAAAAACACCCATCGTTCTGAAAGCTGACAACCATTTCACTAAATTAATCTTTCAGTACGAGCATCACCGTCTCTTTCACGCTGGCCCACAACTTTTACTGGCTTCTGTCAGGGAGCGCTACTGGCCTATAGGTGGTCGCAATCTGGCTAGACGCGTATATCGCGAATGCCTCATATGTCGTCGTTTTAGGGGGCAGACGATGAACCAAATTATGGGTAACCTACCTTCTGAACGCGTAGAGCCAGACTTTCCTTTCCACACCGTAGGCACAGACTTTGCCGGACCGTTTCTAATAACGGATCGCAAAGGACGTGGTTGCAAAATAACCAAATGTTATATGTGCATATTTATTTGCTTCCGCTATAGATGCATTCATCTAGAAGCGGTAAGCGACTTATCTAGAGATGCATTTTTGTTAACTCTAAAAAGGTTCATTGCTCGCCGAGGAATATGCAAAACAATTTACTGTGATAATGGTAGAAATTTTGTCTCAGCAGCGAAGGACATCAACAGTTTCTTGAATTGTAACAAGAATGACATTATTGATTTTGCAGCTGTGCAGGGCATTGAATTCCGTTTCTCACCAGCATACGCTCCTCACTTTGGCGGTCTCTGGGAGGCTGGAGTTAAGAGTGCTAAGTTTTTTGCAAACAAAATTCTAAAAAATACTCACCTTACCTTTGAGGAGCTGTCTTCCTTATTCGCCCAATAGAAGCCATCCTTAATAGCCGTCCCCTTTGTCCTCTCAGCCCATCGCCCAACGATTTCACTCCTCTTACCCCGGGACACTTTCTAATCGGCAGACCACTAACCTCGATTCCGTCTCCGTGTCTTCTCGAAGCCAACGCCAACAACCTGGACCGCTACAAGCGACTAGAGCAAGCCAGGCAGCATTTCTGGAAACGGTGGTCGAATGAATACATTGCCGAGCTCCAACAACGCACGAAGTGGCGTACACAGTGTGCTGCGCTGAAACTCAATGATCTAGTCCTCATAAAGGAAGATTCGTCACCCCCACTGTGTTGGCGCCTTGGACGAATATCCAAACTATTTCCTGGAGCCGATGGTCTACCCCGTGTTGCTGATGTCTCCACTGCGCAAGGACTCGTGCGAAGAGCCATCAACCGCCTATGCCTACTTCCAAATGGGGAGTCATCTTGAAAGGCCTGTAGCCTTTCAACGCCCGGGAAGATGTTCGCGCCGTTACCAAACACTCCACAAGCAACTACAAAACGCATTCATATACGCTTCACATGCACGGCACACATACACACATTCGCATCACACACGTTCACTCAATGACACTGACACTTGACAGACGACAAAAACACGAAAATGAGAAGACACCTTGGCAAAACTGTAAACCCTATAACAATATATTTTTCTGTGTTCTATCAAGAACAATGGCTATATAATGTGTTCTCCTGCGAAGGACTATGTATCGAAGATCTGACTGTAACTTAGGACCTATCATGAGAGTATCGTTGAGAGACATGCCATTCCCGTTCTTACAGGAAACGTCAAAAACTACCCGTACATTGGTAGTAGATCTGTCGTTCCGTATGACTGCATGATGCGAAGCGAAGACAGCTTCGTTTATTTTGGTATTATTTTTATCTATTTTCTTCATGTGATCTAATTGTAAATATTATTTAATTACCTTTGTGTACTTTTCTTTCAGATCTTGATTTTTACTTAGTTTTCTTTCTAGTAATTTAAATCTTTTCAGCTCAATTTCTCTACTATTGCCTCCTACACAAGACGGATTCTGTTCTTTGAATGGTAATCTCACAATGTAACGACCATCCATTGTCCTGCTAGTTGTCGATGCAAACAATTCTTCACATCTTTGTTCTTCTTCTGTCAATATCCTTTCTGTATTCGGCAACTGATCTTCGATTTCCCAGAACTTCTTTAGGATATCAGATTCTTCAACTTGCGTATGCATTACCGTGATCTTATTGACTTCCTTGATCTTACCTTGATGATGAACTATACCAGATAGAATCCAACCTAAACTGGTATTCTGTGCTATAAAGGACCCCGATGGTGCCTTTCTTACACCCTCTTTTAACACCGTGCTGTACACATCAGCACTCAACAGAATATCAATTTTGTTAGGCTCACTAAAATGTGGATCTGCTAGGACCAGATGCTCTAGGTCTGGCCATCGTACTGGTTCTAACTGTCGTTCTGGGAGATATGAAGTTATATTCTTCAATACGTAAGCTTTAACCTCTATCTCAAACCTAGAATCTGTTACAGAGTGAAGCACTAATGTCACCATGTAATTTGCAATAGACACTTTATCATTACCGATACTAGAGATGATTCCCCTTATTGG